>JAJOOF010006344.1:0-15353 GCA_029582545.1 Solanum lignicaule
CCTTCTCATATGTGCTCGGAGGTGTCTTAGTCTCTAATATTGAACGATTTATAGCTTGAAACAAATAGTTTTACTTGACTTTTAGATCTTTCAATTTCACTCCTTCTGAAGAAACTACTTGTCAGTAGTTCTATAATGACCATCAAAAAGAGGGATGAAAGGTTAAACGAAATTATCATGTGATGCCATCACGAAGATTAGTATAAGTGTTTAGAAAAGCAACTGCAAAAGTTAGTTTTCTATACACTTAGGCCGGACTCTCACCACCAAATATTGAATAAAATACATACAAAGATAAGAAGAAGCGCAAAACGCAAAACAGGAGAAAATAAACATAACAATGAAATCCAAAATTACCATAATCTATTCCTAAAAACACTACTACCACTTATTCTCTCCTACAAGTTAAGAAGCTTAAACAGAGTCCCAGTAAAAACTGCTAACATCCTTTCAAAAAGCATATTGCTTTTCTTTTTTTGACAATCCATTAATTCTAAATAGTTTTACATAGACAAATTTAAAATCACAAGATTAAAGGGTATTTTGGTATATCTTTAGTTTAATTTCACAAATTCAATGATTTAAAAAAAAAAAACTCCATATCAAATCAAATCAAATCAGACAAATAAATTAAATTGAAAGAAAGTGTATATATCACAAAGAAGTGGAAGAATTTCAAGTTAATTCGTAGGACAAAACTTTTTAACAATTAATAACCACACGACAAGTAGTGTTAAACTAAGAAATTAATATTCACTTCGTCTCATTTTAATTGTCACTTTAATTAAAAAATATTGTCCCAAAATAACTACTCTACTTCAGAAAATTCAATCAAAGTGGACAATTATTTTGAATTCTACTCTTGAGAAAATATTGCAAAAATAAGAAAGATTGAACTGATACTTTATGTGTATTTCATCTCTATACAGTGTACATATTTATAGAAATACACAAAGAATAATTAATTCTAACAAACACAATGTACGAATTTATAGAAATTAGAATAATTAATCCTAACAAACTATCCAGTTGCCCTAAATCCTAATTAAGCTAATTGGTTACACTGTAACATACTAATATTTACACTTATAATAAATTATAAATGGAAAAGTATTTTTTTTTTTTATTTACATAAAAGAGAACCTATTGAAGGTTCCTGATCTCATTTTGCAGCAAGGAAATAAGATGGTTTTTTTAATATAATGCAATTCACAAAAAGCATATAATACATGAGGAAGATTTAGTAATTATTTAATTCAGCCATTTTTATTTGTCATATATTACTTTTTTGAGAGCCAAATTGCATGAACTTTGACCAACATTTTAAGATGTAATATTTCATCATATTAGTATCAGAATGGTTGTAACTTATAATATATTTTTGTATAGTTTTTTAACATCTAAATTTTAAGCTTAAACTACTGAACTAATATAATTCAATTTAGCTCTAATGATTAGTCTAATTGATTCTCTCTTGAAGCAAAATGTGACAAGTAAAAGTGAATGAAGGGAATATATCTTCGTATTTATTATTTTTCTATGTCCGTTTAGATATGCGATATGGAATCATGATATGAAATCAAATGATATAAAGTTGAAGTTTTGTTTAGACATGCAATTTGAATTTTGAAAAGTTATATTATTTCATAAATATAAAACCTCCACAAGCTGTAAAAACTATATAAATAAATCAAGGGAAAATTGTATGAAATAACAAACTATTAATTCAAATTAAATGTTATAGCCATAGTTTATTTTAATTGTAATTCGCAGCAAACATACCCTTTTTTTTTGCCATTTGATTCGGTATACAATTAGTCATTTTCGGTATACAATTAGCATTTTATACATTTCGGTATAAAATGTATAAAATATGTTTGTGTTTGTATAAAGCGAGAGAAAAGTGTATATACAAATACATATATTTTCATCCTATATACTTATAATTATAAAAATACAGATTTTATTATACAAATTACAATGTATAAATGAATTTATACAAAACTGAATAATTTGTATAAAATTAGATGTTGTAGCGAATTATACAAATCAAAAGCTCCATAGCAAACATAAAATTTGCTATGGAGCGCAATTATGCAAACTATAGCTATAACATAAAAATATGATTTTTGTGTTTGCTATATGTGAAAGTTGCTCATAAATCAATTCTTGCGTATCTTACCAAATAAACAAATCATAATTCATAAATAAGATATCAGAATATCCTAAAGCGCGCTGCGTTGATAAATCACATATTGCCATGATTATTTTATAAATAAATATTTACGATTACAAACTTTGAAATATACATAATCTTATAAAGACTCACTAGTCAACAATAGTAATAACTAATTATTCTTTAACATAATCTTTTCACGTGATTGTTGACACGAATAATCTTTCCGCCAAACATAAGTCTCTTTTTTTTTTTTTACAAAATTTAAAATGAATATATATACATATAATAATTTCAAATTACATATCATCGAAGACTGAAGCTTGGTAACATGTTGACGCTGATTTGAAATCATAATTTTATTACTTATATTCAAACACAAACTTAACAAGCGTAAAATGAGTTAAAAGCAACAAAAAGTAAGGGAGAGTAAACATGTCAAAGAAATGATGAACTACCAATATATGATAATTACAGTATTACACATGTCTTTCAAGCAATAAGAGATCTTTAATTGAAATGGATTATTGCACTCAAATACATACCTAAAAATTAATTATTTCACCTTAAGAATCAATTATTTATATGTAACCACTAAAAAAAAAAAAAAACACATCTTCTTTTTTATGTTGATATATAAATCTTCAAGGGACAAGACATAGAAATCTTTTTTTCAGTGGTCCTTTCAAGTTTGCTTTTTTAGAAAATTGGACCACTATATGTTTACCCAACATAAGACAGTATCCCCCCAAAATAGTTTCAAAGTTTTACTATCAAATATGATTCTTGAATATTTTCATTTTAGTCCCTTATAATTCATTTAATAATTTTGAATGCCTTTTCATGTGTACCTCTTACTTACAAGTATTGTCGACAATGAGGAGTAAAACGTAATTAAATTTGAATTTGTATATTTCAAGCGTTTATTTTTTAGGGCGACGATTTCAATAGTAGCGCTCAAACTTAAGACCTCGAATTAAAAATAAAAATATGATCATTATTTAATTTTGTAATCTTTTCATATTGTTAAAATGGAAAATGTCTAAATTTAACATATTTAGCCGGCTCTAATTTATCATTGTCTAAGTTCGCCGCAACAACATTAAAATAGCCTTAACGATAATAAATATGCATAGGCTTTAGTTAATTTCCATTACATCAAATTATGGGCTTTTAGTGTCATTTACAAAAAGTGCTAAAATTTAATTCACAAGTAATTACCTCTAAAAACATATTTAGCGACAAAGTAAATTATTATCGTTAATTAATTTTCACTAAAATTCATTTTTTATGTGATGGCGCTGTTCTAACAAAGATGTAACAAATTATATTCTATATCACTCTTTAAATAAAATTAATTTAATATTTGAAAAATACGTAGAGAAATGAATACTTAATAATAAGAGTAAAATAGATTTAAAATAATAAATAAATAAATAATTTTTTTCTCATAGTGGATTTATAAAAATAGACGGAAAAAAAAAATAATGTTCAGTACCCGAAATTAAAATAAGCAAATCAACACAATTCACGCAAGATTTCATCAGTTTTTATACCAGAAAGATTTTATTAAATTGATTGTGGATTTGAAGATTTAGGTCTAGTTGAATGATTGGGATTAAAAAGAAATTAGTGCAAAAAGCAGAATTAAAGCCAAGATTATCACTACAATGATGGATGTTGACCAACTTTTATGGTGGATGAACCTAATGTTACTTCTTTTCATTAATTAATATTTTTTGATGAAATAAGTTATTTGTGTAAACTTAAATTTGAAGAATTTAGAAGTTAGATAGTGATGTATGATTTGCTTAGGCAAGTGCACGTTGTAGGAGATGGTGACATTTTGGTACATATTTTTTATAAAATTTGTGATTTTAGATAAGAATTAAAGTATCACTAAAAAGTATATTTTATTTGAAATGAAGCGAGCCAAGAAATAAGAATATTTATAGAGCGGACATATTTGTCTGCAACACATTCCCCACCGGCCACCGTGAGGGATATGACATTTTTTTTGCACCTTAAACAGTTAGAGAAGGGACACATTTTATTTTTATCTGTCTTCAAGAAATTAGTCATTTTTTTCTTTTTGGTATAGTTTTTTTCAAAATTAATTTATAAAAAATTAGCCTTGTTTTTAATTTAAATGAGACATATCATTTCTTTATAGTTTGTTTTAAAAACAATACTAATACTTTTCTATATTTAGAAACAATTCATATGTAAAATTATAAATTTAATTATTTTTAAAAAAAAAAAAATCTGTAACAATCAAAGAAAATTTAAATAAATTGAAGCGGGAGTAATTATTAAGTTAGAAAATTAGCCAACAATTGTTGTAAATATCATCATCATTTTATGAAATAAGTACAAGTTGAAAGACATAACTAAGTAGTTAAGGCTAATGGATGGTACTTCTCTTCTTATATTCAAAAAATAGTGTTTTTAAGGTTTAATTTAATTTGATATATATATGATTGCTATTACCCTAATTAGTTCAAATTCATGTGGGTGGTGTAGGTTCATTAATTAAAGAGAAGACGTTGGCTATAAGAAATTTCTCTATTTTCATAATTCAAATCCAAAATTTGATTTGATTAAAGATAGAATGATTTGGTTTATGCCATTAGATTACTTAATAATCTAAATAAGTGTCATTTTCTCACAAGCATAATAGTAATTGAATGGCTTTAAATAGGGATATAGAACCAAACTCATCATTATTAGTTTAAAACAAGTAAATTGGTGGTGGAATTACCTTTGTCACCGACCTGAGTCGTGATAAAATGATTAAGATTCTCCTATCTTTATTCAGAAATTTCAAATTCAAATCTTTAATATTTTTCTTTAAAAAAGCATCTTATTTGAAAGTTGCCCTCAAAACCACTACTAAAAACTACTAGAATTAGCTACAAAGTTCGTCGTTGGTTTGTTGATATTTTGCTCGTAGCTAACGAAAATCTGTCGATAATCATTGCTAAGTAGAATCAGCGACGAATTTTGCGATTTAACTATAAAATTTG
Source organism: Solanum lignicaule (assembly GCA_029582545.1). Lineage (NCBI taxonomy): Eukaryota > Viridiplantae > Streptophyta > Magnoliopsida > Solanales > Solanaceae > Solanum > Solanum lignicaule. The sequence goes on from JAJOOF010006344.1 coordinate 5,203, forward strand.
TCAGTTGCTAAATCTTATTTGGTTTTAGTACTGAACATGCCCTACAATTCGCAAATTCAAATTAAATTCAACCTAACTATGAATATCGAATATCGAGCGAGTGAGTGAGATTTCCTTTCTTGGTTAAATTAGTCTTCCAATTCAAGTAAAGTTAGTTGAGGCCCGCCAAAAAAGGGGCATTGAGTGATAAAGTGGCCAACTTCCTTCCCCACCTAAAGAAGATGGAAAAAAATTATCCTTATACTAAAATAAAAAAAATAAAAAAAGGACAATTTGAATAAAAATTTGGTCGTTCACTTTCATCATGAAAGATCATTAATATCAAAAGAAAAAGTATAAAAATTCAAAAAAGGTGAAAAGTAAAAAAGGAGAAAACAAAATATAACAATATTTTTTTTAAAAAAAATTGGCAACTAGAAACAAGATTCAAAGTAGTTGGTGAATCAAAATCCTAAAAAAGGACACCAATATTATGGTATAGCAAAAAAAAAAAAACTGAAAGTGAAGTAAGAGAGAGAGAGAGAGGATTGTAGAGAGAGAAAATTGTGTAGAGGCAAAAAGGGCTAAGTTCTTATTTGTTCTTGATTTGTGATTTGCTTTTGGTTTTTATTAGCAGCTTTATGATATGGAAGATTCACAACAACTGTTGAGGTACATAATTCCATCTTTCTTCTTTTATTTGAAATGATTTTTGGTGGGAAATTCATCCTCTGTTTTCGTGTGTTTTGTCTCTGTTTTCGTCTTTTTGATTTCTCATTTGGTGTTCGATGTCTTTATTGGGCTCGATTAACTTAGATTTACGAAGAAATACTCTCTTCTCTAGAATGTTTTTTAACATATTCAAGGTTCGATTTCTTGTTAAGGATGGAAAGATCCTATGAATTTTACCACACCTTTGGTGATTTCCTTTCTTGGTTTCTCATCTGGTGTTCGGTATGTTTTTCACAATAATTGGGTCCTTCTTCTTCTTCTTTTTTAAAATTATTTTTGGTGGGAAATTCAACTGTTTTTTCTTCCTCTGTTTGTTGTTTTTTGAACCACAAATTGATTTTTATGGTTTTTTTTTTTGTCTGTTTTCTATCTGTTAGTTCGATTTTTTTGGTTCGTCACTCGGTGTCTAATGTCTGTAGTGGCATGCTTGATTCAGATTTGGCACCACATAAGGTCCACTGAAGAAAAAAACGCTTCTTATCACAAGTTTTTTCATATCCCATGATTAAATTCTCGTTAAGGATGGAAAGATCCGACACATTTCAACATAACCTTTGGTGATTTCGATTATTGATTTCCCATCCGGTGGCTTGTATTTCTCACTTTATCTTTGTGTGCATGTTAATATTATGAGTCCGCAAAAGGTTTTATAAATTTTGTCTTGTTTTGGTTGTTGTTGATGTATATAAGTTGAATCCATTTAGTAGCAATTAAGACAATTTCTCTCTCTTCATTTTATGTTTTTTCCCATAAATAATTTTAGTACCATGTTACATAAATACTTTTCAATAACGAAATAAATAAGTTTGACAAATACTTTTTGGTATTATGATTTAGGTTTGAGATCTATATTTTGCACAGGAGAAAATTAATCCTTTTAGGTTGTATTCAGTATGAATGAAAAATGTTTTATTTGGAAAATAAGTGAATCTTTTACTTATTTTAACGATCAAATATGAGAAAATTAGAGAAAATGTTTTCTTCCCTACCAAACACACCCTTAGTATCATTAATCTGCTTCTTCTTCTTTTTCAGGGTGAAAAAGTAATGCTAGAACTATGGCGAAAAAAGGCAGTTGGTTTTCTGCCATCAAAAGGGTGTTTACACCTAGCTCAAAGGAGAAATTACCTAATGTAAGTTTATTTTACACTCTCACAAGGTCTATTTGCTACTCTCTTCCTTTATTGTTTCTCGTACATGCGAACAAAGTTTCATATTGATAAGGAGGCTACATATAAAGCGTAGGATTTCTTAATGGTATGAGGTCTTTTGGAGAAAACCGTGCAGGTTTGGCCCAAAGCATACAATATCACTCCTTGTTAACAGTATTTTGGACTTGCCATTACTAAAAAAGGCAAAAAAAAAAAAAACGATTGACAAAAAAGTTACGGAGTGCGTTGCTCCAAAAAAAGCGACGACAAATAGATGTTGTTCGTCGTTTTATATTTGTTATTTTACTAGAAAACAACGCAGTCCGTAGCATTTGGCTATCGTTTTTCCAGGCATTTTTTAGTAGTATGCATAGACCAACACTTGCTTATTTCGAAATTAGCTTTCTCTAAAAAATAAAGTTGAAGGGTTAAAATGGAACAAGGTTAAGATGGAGTGTCGAAATGAAAATTGATGGCAAGTTAGAGAGGTTGTTTATGTATTTGGCCACAAATTAATGACAGAAAAATGTAATTGATGTTTATTATAGTTTACATAAATAAGAATTCAGATGATAATAGAGATCTACAAAACTAATCTATGAACCAATTTCAACAAGTAGTGTCTTACTTACTCTTGACTGAAAAAATATATGCATGTAGCTATTGAAGTTAACTTAAAATCCTCAAAACTATTTGAAATCGAGTTGTTCGAAAGGGGAGCATTATTCACATAATATGTTTTGCTCTGTAGTATGTGCATGTTGGCGTTGGCTATATGAAGTCTCACTGTCCATGTCGCTACATTTAAGCTCATCTTAATTAGTAATTCAGTGTTATATGTCTTGTAAAACATGTATATGCCTCAAATGTTTCTGGAAGGATCATGTAGTACTTACCTGAATCGGACGATTGTTGCAGGAATCAGAGAAGAAAGGCGCTAAGGAAAAGAAGAGTCGCGGAAAACTGAAGCATGGAGAGACTAAATCATTTATCCCTCTCTTTAGAGAGCCAAGTAGTATTGAGAAAATACTTGGAGAAGTAGATGAACAAATGCTACTTTCTCCAAGGTTCACTTTACCCGCGGAAGCTGTCTCTCCTCGGATCTCTTCTTATAGGTTTGCCACGCCTAGCGCTACGTCTCCAAGAGTTGCCTCTCCTAAGGCTTCCTCTCGCTGGATTACTTCACCTAAGGCTCCTTCACAAAGGGTTACTTCTCCAAGAGCTATATCTCCTAGGGCTCATCCTCCAAGGGTACCTTCTCCTAAAGTTAGTTGTAACCGCAAAGAAATCAGCTATGCTTATAGACCAGAACCAACTTTGAGAACTCTCAATCTTTCAGCAACAAAAATACAGGCAGCCTACAGAGGTTACATGGTAAGTTTCAATATAATTTCGCCTTGCAAATGTTCAGTTAACTCTATTTTGTCAGAAGCTTGTGATTTAGTTTTTGATGCAGCAAGTAGAGGAAAATGATTGTTAATTGTTGAGCCGAGGGTCTATGGAAACGACCTCTCTACCTCACGAAGGTAGGGGTTAGGTCAGCGTGCACCCTTTCCTCCTCAGACCCCACTTATGGTACTATACTAGTATATTGTACTGTGAAAGAGTAAAGCAATTCATTTGATAGAGTGGACTGCAGCACACATTGTCTTAATCGATTCCAATCCAATTCTCTCTCGATCAATATGTTCCTCAAAAATACGATTCAGGGCAGATTCTTCTCCCAACTAAGTACAGGCTCCACGTTCAACCCCCCGTTTTTACCATCAACAAGAACTTGCATTAGTTGCATATAATACGGAATTTCAACAACTGCTTCGTATTATGCTCCTTAGTCAATGGGAAGTATGGAGTGTGCATCATCCATTGAGGAATTCTATCATATTGCTAAGTTTGTTCTAATTGCTTACTAGGAATGACATCTTATGTCAAAGCGGAGACATGTAACGTTTTGTGACTGTCACATCTACAGCTCAACGAGAACATGATCCTAGATAGGAAAGCATGGAGGTAGAGGGTTAGTACATAGTCGAGTGATTCCTCCTTTTCATGAGAGAGAACATGGTTCTACTGATCAGTATCATGATTTTACTTGGGTTATTTGTACTAATTTTGTTGTCGATACTTCCCTTTATTCAGTATTTTTCATTGTAGCTTTTACTCTTGTATTTGTCAAACCTGTTTTTGAAAACACTTTTCTTGAGCGGAGGGTTTATCAGAAACAACATCTCTACCTCTCACAAGGCAGGGGTAAGGCCTGACCCCACCCTCCCCAGACCCCAGAATTACACTAGACGTTTATCAATTGTTAATAGATGTTACATTCTAATGTGAGTGTTTTCTGTTTTGACAGGCAAGGAGGAGTTTCAGAGCTTTGAGGGGTTTAGTAAGGCTTCAAGGAGTTGTGAGAAGTAGTAATGTAAAAAAGCAAACAGCAAATGCCATGAAACAGATGCAACTTCTTGTTAGAGTCCAAACTCAAATTCAGTCGAGGAGGATCCAAATGTTGGAAAACCAAGCACTTCAACACCAAGCATATAGAAACGACAAGGAAGTCGAGAGCACCATCAGTAAATGGACTCAACTGGTATGTTTGAACCATCTTCATGAAGTTACATTCCTATTTAGTGGTTTATAAAAAGTCGTCATTTCCAAAACGATAGTTGTTGATGTTTGATGAACAATGTTGGTATAGTGTGAGGCAGGTAACAATGATAATTGGGATGATAGTTTGCTGACTAAAGAAGAAGTAGAAGGAAGGCTGCGGAAAAAAGTTGAGGCAGTCATCAAGAGGGAGAGAGCAATGGCATATGCATATTCTCACCGGGTACAATAACACCTCTCTATCTTTGACGGATTCAACATTTAAAGTTTTTACTATATATATCTATGCTCCGTGTTGAAAAAATGATAAGTTCATCCAACGTATGGTCCATCGACTCTCTACATTTTGACAGTTAAGTATCTCTCTTACAAACTTTTCAAGGCTAATCTTGTCAAATTACCTCTTTTATCAGCTATGGAAAAATGATCCAAAATCGGGTTTGGACATGGGAGCTAACGGTTTTCCATGGTGGTGGAATTGGTTAGAACGTCAACTACCTTCAAGAAACGCTAACAAAACTCCATCTGCTGTGAAAGATATCAAACTGACACCACCAAGGGCTATTTCAGAGCACAAACCAAGTCCAACGCCTCTAAACAACGTTACTTTCAGACGTATACTCTCTGATTACGATAACAATGAATCATCAGTCACACCAATGTCAACCAAGTCAGCAATTCCAACGAGGGGAAAGCAGATGCATACTCCAATTAGAACACCACCAATGAACAACTCAAGTCTAAAGAAGTACTCGAGAGCTCGAGCTAGTGCTTCTAACTACCCTTTTGATCTTCCATTAAAAGACGATGATAGCCTCACGAGTTGTCCTCCGTTTTCAGTACCACATTACATGTCACAAACAGCATCAGCTAAAGCCAGAGCAAATAGCAATCCTAAGGAGAGAAATCCAGAAAAACAATCCAATGACACAAAGAAAAGATTTTCATTTCCTTTAACTCCAAATATATGGTCATCCAAATGGAGTAAAGGCTCTGGAAAGGATTCAACTTCTCGAAAAGAAGTCGATAAACACGAGTCCATGGCTGATCATATAAGTGTGGATTCAACTGTTTCGATGCCCGCGGTTGCTGGTGGGAGGAGACCATTTAACAGATTTGTGTGATTGTTCTTTGTATGTTACCCTATTAACTTGTGGAGTTCATTTTGTTTGTTTTTTTTTGTTATTCTATTTGTTGTTATATGAGTGCATGAAGTGTTGTATTGTGTTACATAGAATTGATGTATAATAATGAAGAAACCATAAGAACATTTTACTATGATTCAATACTTAGGTCCCAACTATTTGGTTTGAGAAAATGGAAGAAATTGAAATTTGTGAGTGAGATATCAAAGAATTGGTTTTTATAGTTCACACACAAATTAGTTTTATAAGTATCATTTTTATAAAAGTGGCATCTTGTCTTAATATCTTGAAAAGAATGAGTTCGTAATATCAAGTCTTAAATATGTATACATATTATTATTTTTACTTGAGGTGTCAATTATTTAAATTTTTACTGATAAATTCCTTTTATAAGTAGACGAGATCTGAATTCTACTTTATATGTTCAATCCGATCCATTACTTCCTGTTCGAATCTTGTTTTAAGAAAAGTTGTATTTGAAGAGGACACCCTAATAACCTTTAGTCCCTTAAAGTAACAATAGGAACATTTTAAACAAAATTATTGACGATAGAGAATTTTAAGACCAAAATATTAATTAAAAACATTTTTGTTCAGTTTTTACCTAATTTAAGTGCATTCTTTATCCTTTTCCAATTTGTGGGTTCCTATAAATAACAACTGGCTGATTTTGGAAAAGTGTCTCACTAACCACTTTTTCAAATTAATATTTCCTCCATCCCATTTTATGTGAAGTAGTTTAACTCGATACGAAATTTAATAAAGAAATGAAAACTTCTAAAACTGGTGGCTATAAAAAGTTAGCAGCAATTGAGTTATTGCCGCTAAAGATCATTTTTTATTATGTAGTCACTATAAAAAGTCCTAATTAATCCTCAAACATAGGCTATCAACTTTCAAATTTGGCCATTATTTCAAGAAAACTTCAAAATCAAATTTCTAAAGGATCAACCTTCTGCCTTCTAATAATAGCCTCGATTCAAATCCATAATTCATTTTTTAATTCAAAAGTATTTACATCTTGTGCAATATTTCTTCACTTGAAAGGTAATTATTTGGTGCACTTTGGTTGAAAAGTGCCCAGTGCATTCATTTTATAAGTTCTTCCACAGTTTTTCTTCCTTTATTTGAATGGTGTGTATATAGCTTCCTCCTTGCGAAGTCGAATTCATATTTCTCACATATCATCAATCACAAGTTTAAAAATTCACATCATATTTAATTTGATCCCTCAATCCCACAGGCATATCCAAGGGAGATCACCGGGTTCACATGAATCCATGCTCCCTTCCCCTTCCGAGATCATATACGATCCCTCAGTTAAAAATTTGAATCTTATATTTATTTTGTTTTATTTTTCTTTCTAAAATTAGATAACACTTTTCTCTTGATAATTAGTAACACTTTTGGCATTTTAATTAATTCAATCAATTTTGAACCTATAATATTAATTTTTTTTTTAATGATTTTCAATATTAAAACTTAAATGTATCAAATTAATAGGATCATAATACACTCATCAACTTAAAATCCTAAATACGGCTCTGTTCAATCCACTTCATAAGTCACTGGGTGAAAGTGTGAATTAATGTCTAACTCAATTAACTGAGTCTATTAAATTTAGTAAACAAATAATGAGCAATTGTATAGAAAGTAATTATATAAATTCTTCTCTAGGTATGGAAAATATCACAAAATTTTAGTTTGTTTCTAGAAAAGTGATTGATGTTGGAATAAAAAATTCATAAAATAAAACAAATTGAATGATGTAGGGAAAAAAAAGAAGGGAAAATTTAGCGATTTGTTCGAGGCCGTAAACAAAATGAGTAATGTTTGAAAGGCACGGAGAATCGCTTATTGATATTGCCAACCTTCAATGCAAGTGTTCATCATTGTTTCATTGACGCACTTGCTCTGCTAATTGGCTTTTTTGCATCATATTTATAATATGATAGTATATAACACAAACAAATTCAAAACAAAAACAATATGAAGGAAGAGAAATTACAACAAAATACGAGTAGTTGATAAGTGAAGAAGATGATGAAGTGTTCGATTTTATAGGCAGGAAGAACTGAAAACGTAACCCTAGTTCGAAATGGGCCTACACTTCTCAAGTTAAAAAGCCCAAGTGTGTGTAGTATAGCCCACCGGAATATGGATCAATATGGCCCATTCTAAAACTAATCAATCTCTTTTTGGGAATTACACTTAACGATAGGGCTGTTCAAAAACGATAATCCGAACCGAAAAAAAGCTATTGATTTATCAGTATTGAATTATTGGTTTAGCGGTTTTGACAACGGTTTTTCTTTTATCGATTTTTAACGGTTTGATGTTTTTTCTTAATGGGTTAACCGATAACCCGATAGTAAATTAAATAATTATATTTATACCATTTTGTATATAAAGTTCTTGACTTAGAATTTGTTTTCCTACTTTATTTCTGGTTGTCTCAAACACTTGGTTATTCTACAGTGTAAAAATATTTGTTTTTGAGCAAGATGTAATTTGTGAACTCATGTGCATGGTTCATTTGACTTGTCACCTTGTTTGTAAGTGATTTTCAATGTTTTTTTGTGTGTCAAATCTTAACGGTTAAATCGATAACCGAACCGATAACAATCAAAAATCGATAAACCAATAACCATAAGCCGATATCTTAATGGTTCGATAACGGTTTAGCATCTCTACAAACCGATAACCAATAAGTCAAACCGATGAACTTCAAAACCAAACCGAACGATACACAGCCCTACCTAACAACCTTAGAAATAGATGATCTTCCACTTTTGATATATGATAAACGTTGATGGTCAAATGTCAAAATTCATATATATCTTACAATAACGACAAGATACTTGGTGAAATCCCACTAAATGGAGTTTGATGAGGATAGAGTGTACGCAAATCTTATCACTACCTCGTGAAAGTAGAGATGTTGTTTCTGAAATCCCGTGGACTCAAGGTGGGATTACAAAAACAATATAAAGTCTACAAGAGAAAAAGAATAACAAAAAAAAGTGGGATAATCGACATATGCTTGCTTAGTCTTACTATTTAACCTTCACTGTCTAATTATTTAACCTTCAGGGGTCGTTTGGTGAGAGGAATAACAATAAATAGTGATGGGATAAAAATTTTGTATCTTGTTTGATTGTCATGTTTGGAATAACTTATCCACCATTTATATCATAGTGATGGGATATGTTATACCATATGCATGGTGGGATATGTTATCCCAGGATAACTAATTCTGGGATAACTTGTTTCCAGTCAAACGACTCATTACTATCTAATTATTTAATCTTCACTATCCAGCAAGCTCCGACTCGAAAACAAGAAGCAAAGGCACAACAACTACGTGAAGGCCGACGACTTTACCTTTTCACCTTACAAAACGTTCATTTCAAACGTGTCACATTTGCTTCGTGGAAATTAGTCTCTTTTCTAATACGATTACTCAACCAAAAACTTGTTTAAATTATAACAGTTATAAAGTCTATTTGTGTATCATGTACAATTTTAGTTTTTTATATATAAAAAAGGCATAATACATAAATATGACCTTTAGCTTGGGTTCAAATTATAACTTTGACCTTTAACTTTGATAGTGCACAAAGAGACGCTTTAACTATCCAAAATTTAAACAAAAAAACACTCGAATATTTTAGACAAAACGCGTGATATACAAATGCCCTGACGTGGATAAGTGAATCACTCAGTTGCTGCCAACTAACTAAAATAAATTCACCTAGATTTTAAAAATAATAAAAATAAATTATAATATAGAATAAGGTGAAAGTGAAAACAAGTTTATTTTTGGGGAAAAATTTACTATGCTCTTTTCCTCTTTCTTCTAAAAAAATCCTAATCTAAATTTCTAAAATTCATGTCCCTTGTATTCAAATAAAAGAAAAAATTGTTCAAGATATGTGCAAAAATTTCATATACTTGAATGATTACCTATTCTTCTTCCTTAATTTAGTCAAGGTATCAAAGTTCAACACTATACAAACAAGAATTGCATATTGTTGGTCAGATGTTCAAGCCAATATGAGAATCACTAGAGGAAACTAATGTTTTTGTTGCAAAATTATTTCAGAGTAGCCATAGATATAGGAAGACATGAAAACCAATTAACTTTTTCTTCTTTTCTTTAGTTTGAAGTGTCTTTGTGGTTTAAGTTGTCAAATACTTAATGAAAAAAAAGGATATTGTTGTTTGATAAAATGTCTACATGGACTTTTCAAAGATTTTTATCAAGTTTGAGTAGCAATCTGATACCTAATCAAAATGTAAGGAGTCCCTTAAGTGTAGATCGAAGTCATTGATTGAGGGCCTTCGGACTTAGATTGCGTTCAATTTTTACAAGTGTATACTCACCCCATCTTGATCTAGGAAAAAATAAAATAACTTCATTATAGCTTTTTTGTTTCACAATAACAAAAAATAATTAAATGTCATTTGCAATTTGTGCACTTTGCAGTGAACAACAAATAATGCAAAAAAAGGGAGCGGGGGGGGGGGGGGGATGTTG
>JAJOOF010006345.1:0-15374 GCA_029582545.1 Solanum lignicaule
CCATCTAGTGTTGACACTTAGCTTTAAATTTAGAAATAATATATTTGTTAAGCATAAGTACCAACACTAGTTGATCCTATTGATGACAAAATTGATTTTCTTGCAAGATCTATTTGTGTCCATCTAGTGTTGACACTTAGCTTTAAAAGTTGTTAAGTTGTTTAAATAAGTTAAATTAAATAATGTGGTTTTGTTGATGGATTTCGTTGTTGAAATTAAGTCAAAACTAAACTAGTTCAAGTTAAAAAGTTGTTAAGTTGTTTAAATAAGTTCAAATAAATAATGTGGTTTAGTTGGTGGATTTAATTGTTGTATTAAGTCAAAACTAAACTAGTTAAAGTTGTAAAGTTGTTTAAATAAGTTTAAATAAATAATGTGGTTTTGTTGATGGATTTAGTTGTTGGAATTAAGTCAAAACTAAACTAGTTCAAGTTAAAAAGTTGTTATGTTGTTTGAATGAGTTAAAATAAATTTGTGGTTTTGTTGATGGATTTAATTGTTGGAATTAAGTCAAAACTAAACTAGTTCAAGTTAAAAAGTTGTTAAGTTGTTTAAATAAGTTAAAATAAATAATGTGGTTTAGTTGGTGGATTTAGTTGTTGTATTAAGTCAAAACTAAACTAGTTAAAGTTGTTAAATTGTTATTAAATTTTATTTACAATAAAATTAAATATCTATATTTTTGTAGATGGATCATCGTTTGTGGATGTATAATATTCATTATGAAACTGGTGCTGGTTTGAAACCTGAGTTTATTGACGGTGTTAGAAATTTTATTAAACAAACAATGACACTTGACATTTCAAGAATAATGGATTGGTTAGGTGCCCTTGTGGTGCAAGTAAGTGCTTAAAATTTTTTAAACCAGATACAGTTGTGGTTCATTTGTACCATAATGGATTGAAGCCTAGATATTTTGTATGGATTGATCATGGAGAAAGTGATGGATTGGATGGTATGTTTTATAATTCGATGCCTATGGATGTATATATTATGGTTGCGCCACATGGCCAAATTATGGTTGAACAGGTTAGGGTCGAACATGATAGGGTTCATGAAATGATCAATGATGCTTTCGGGGTTCAAGGTGGGATGGAACCGGAACAATATTTTGATGAAGCTCCTAATGAAGAAGCAAGACGCTTCTATGATCAATTAGAAGAGTCTAGTCGTCCACTATGTGAAGGGAGTTCACATTATTCCTTGTCAGTTGCGGTTAGATTAATGAATATTAAATCAGATTGGAATGTTCCTAATGCGGCTTTGGACTCAATGGTTGATCTTTTGGGTGAGCTAGTTAATCCGGAGTTTAACATACCAAAGAACATCTATCAGGCAAATCGTTTGGTGTCCAAGTTAGGATTGACGTATGATAGAATTCATTGTTGTGTTAATGGTTGCATGTTGTTTTACAAGACCTATAGTGAATTAGAAAATTGTAAGTTTTGTGGACAGGCTCGTTATAAGAGGACTCCGGCTGGAAAGATGGTCCCAGTTCTGGCGAAGCATTATCTACCTCTCATTCCTAGGTTAAAGAGGTTGTATGCATCGATGAGGTTTTCCCCACATATGAGATGGCATCGTGAATATAGAAGGTCGCCGGGTGTCATGTCTCATCCATCTGATGGTGAAGCATGGAAGCATTTTGACAATGTATATCCTGATTTTGCTAGTGAACCAAGAAATGTTAGATTGGGGTTGTGTTCAGATGGCTTCACCATTCTCTAATAATGCTTTACCTTATTTTTGATGGCCGGTATTTCTTACTCCATATAATCTTCCTCCTGAAATGTGCATGACCACTCCCTACATCTTTCTAAGTTGTGTTATTCCAGGTCCCCGTAATCCAAAAAGTTTGATTGATGTCTATCTACAACCATTGATAGATGAGCTCAAACAATTGTGATTTGAAGGCGTTTTGACTTATGATATATCAACTAAGCAGAATTTCGTTATTCGTGTTTCTTTAATGTGGACTATTAATGATTTTTCTGCATACGGGATGTTGTCTGGTTGGATGACAGCTGGAAAGCTAGCATGTCCGTATTGCATGGAAAATAGTAAGGCATTCACTTTAAAGCATGGCAGAAAAAATACATGGTTTGATTGTCATCGCCAGTTCTTGTCAATGGACCATGAGTTTAGAAAGATGAAAAATGCATTTAGGAAAAATAAGGTTGAAAGTGACCCCCCATTTCCATTACTCACAGGGCATCAAATTTGGGAGAGAGTTTCTCAATTACCTAAAGTTAAAGAAGCTTCACCTTCTAGACTTCCTGGATATGGTGTTGAACATAATTGGACCAAACAAAGCATATTTTGGGAGTTGCCGTATTGGAAGGACAATCTGCTACGACATAATCTAGATGTGATGCACATTGAAAAAATTACTTTGACAATTTATTTAACACAGTGATGGATGTTAAGGGTAAGACAAAAGACAATCCAAAAGCTAGAATGGACATAAAGGAATATTGTAGGAGAAAAGAGTTATGACTACAAGAATTATAAAATGGTATAATAATTATGCCCAAAGCCAGCTTTTCATTCACATTGGATGAGAAACATGAAATTATTGAGTGGGTTAAAAATTTGAGGATGCCGGAGGGCAATGCTTCAAATTTAGGAAAGCGGGCAGATATGAATGAAGGAAAATTGATAGGTATGAAAAGTCATGATTGTCATGTGTTCATGGAAACTTTAATTCATATTGCTTTTAGCCATCTACCCGAAAGGATATGGAAACCAATCACAGAGATAAGTCTTTTTTTTTAAAGATTTGTGTTCTGGAAAGTTGTTGGAGAGTAGTTTAGACAGGATGGAGGAAAATATTCTTGTTACTACTACTATGTTGGAGAAGATATTTCCATGTGGTTTCTTTGATGTGATGGAGCATCTTCCAATTCAACTTGTACAAGAGGCCCGCCTCGGAGGTCCGGTTCAAACAAGATGGATGTATCCATTTGAAATATTCACTAAGTTATATATATTTTCCAAGTCTTTTATATATTAACATATATATACATATATACATGCAGAAAAATTGGTAGTTCGAAGCAAACGATTAAGCAAAGGGGAAGGATCGAAGGATTATTTGTTCAAGGTCATATTGGGAGAGAAACTAGTGATTTTTATTCTTATTACTTTGGTGGTGATGTGTCATGTAGGAGAAACAGGCCCAATCGCAATGATGAAGGCGATATTGATCATTTATTTCCACCGATATAAATTTTTAATCAAAATGGTCGAGGATGTAAAAAGCATGGAAAGCGAAGCTTCACTAATATGTAAATGCAATCAGTTGTGACACATACTTTGCTTAATTTTCCAGAGATTCAATCATATGTCAAGTAAGTGTTAAAAATATGTTATTAAATTACATACTAATAAGTGATCATTAACTAACGAAATACTTAAATGTAAAATGATCAGCTTGTTCGTAAACACATGGGGTAATGAAGCCATCTATACATAATTTTCTAAATGGCTAAGGAACTATGTAAGTGTGAAATCACTAAGTATTTAATAATATATTCATGTTATACTAAATTATATTACTTGAAATAACAATCACGTAGGTTTATGATGAATACTCAAGTGTCCAACATTTGCAATTAGTGAAAAAAGTAGCACTTCGACCTGAATCTCAAGTACTGATAATGAATAAGTATTGTGTCAATGGTTTTAAGTTTCAAACTGAAGAAGTTTCTAGGAACAAGAAAACAAATAATAGCGGTGTCTACATACAAGGTGATGTTGATGGTACTGGTCAAACTATTGAATATTATAGTGTCATTCAAGAGATTATTGAAGTTGGCCTAAGAAGAAGATTGTATTGTTTCGGTGTGAGTGGTTTGACCCATCACATAGAGGCACAAAGGTGGACCATCAACATATTATAATCGAAGTTAAGCACACCAGGAAATACAGAAGTTATGATCCTTTTATTATTGCACAAAATGCTAAACAAGTGTATTACATTCCATATCCATTGCATAGAGACAAAGCTGATTGGTGGGTTGTTATAAAAAGTAAGCCTGTGGGAAGAATTGAAATTGACAATGTCTTAGATGTGGCATATCAAAATGATGTTGCAATTGTTCAACAACAAGTTGATGTTGAATTGGAAACCACACTACAACATCCTCAACACATATTAGAAGAAGTATCTGATGATGAGCTACTGAATGTTGAGGAAGAAATATCCGAGAATGAGAAAAATAAATCATTTGATGACGAAGAATGGGACGATAATGAAAATGAAACAATTGAGGAGGAAGAATGGGAGAATGATGGAATTGAAACAAGCGAGGAGGAATAGTGTAGAATAAAAGCTAGCTAGTATATATATGTAAGTGTATTTTGCTAATTTTATTTAATTTATGATTTTTATATATATTATACATGTAAATTTGCATACAGATGTCATAGGGCGATGACGATGATAGACATCGCGAGAATCTTGGAGTTAGCCAGACTAAATAGGCTAAGAAGAAGAAGTCTAGGAGACCAATAGATCTTGAGGATATTGCATGATCTATTTCTTCTGTGCCAGAGCGCATCAACCATGATACTCATTTATTTGTTGTTCCGTTTGGTACGGTGGATCCTCGGCAATACTATCGTAATTACCGTCGACCAGTCGGTGCTTCATCTACTTCACATGTATTGCCTTTACGACGCTACAAGGACCTACCTTTATAGTCTATTCGTCGAGCACGACCCATATCGGTAGGTACTCCATCTCCCACAGGTACATCTCCTCAGTTATCTGCCATGAGGCTTGGAGATTCTAGTAGCGAGCAGTCAAATAGTTGGTACGCCCCCATTGACTCAGCGTTTTGTGCATCCTGATATATCACCCTCGTCTACAGCTACACCTAGTGCTACACCAGATGATAAGATGTTTTCTCTAGCTCCTGGCCAGAAGGACAGACTTGGTAGAGTCATGATTAAGTCGGATGGATCATCGTAAATTTGTTTTGTTATCTATTTGTTAGTTTATTTTATTTATTTCTTATACTTTAATATAATATTCATGAACTAACATATTTATTATGTGTTTTGCAGGTGGCATCCTGCAAAGGATGTTGCCCGGGCTTTAAAAGACTGTGTTAGAAGACTCTATACACAGGTTTATCACTCTTGGAGCGAGATTCCAAACATTATACGCCTGGCGATGTTTAATAACTTTAAGGTATATATTTTTTAGTTAAGTTTAGTATACTTTACTCTTTTTACTATCGATCTAATTAACGTTATTCAATTTCTTTTCAGACTATGTGTACTTGGGAGTCGAGGTACAATTTGGTCATTGGGACCACATTTGAGAGGAAGGGATCCGCCAGACTGTCTAGCTGGCTAAAGAAAGTTCGGGATAGTGGTGAACGTCCTGGTTGGATGTTGCCTCATGTTTTTGATGAATTGGGTCAGTATTGGAATACATACAAGGTTAAGGTAATATCAGATCAAGCCGAAAAGGCTAGAGGCAGTCTTAAAGGTGGCTCGTTGCACACCGGAGGTGCAAAGACGGTTAGAACAATTGCACGAGAGATGGTAAGTTCTAATTCAAACTTTTAAATAAATAATTAGTTGATTCATATATATTGTTATAAATTTTAGTTTTTATTTATAGGAAAAAGAATTGGGATGCACTCCTATTGAACCGGAGGTTTTCAAGAAGACTCATGTCAGGACGAAAGAAAATGAGTCGGATATGGATGTGTGGGTGGAGGAAAGGGCCGAACGAACTTTTGTAAGTTATTTAATATGAATAATATATATTAATAGTGAATATATTTATGATATGTATATATATATTGATGTCAATTTTTATATTTAATATATAGAATGACTTTCATCAGTACGTCGCTGAGAATCTTGATAGTTCGGTCCAATTGACACCTGAACTTCCACCCAGATTTGGAAAGAAAAAGTGGTAGGGGGGACACACAAGGGTAGATTTTATGGTCTAGGCTCTCGAAACGATGTAAGACGAATCTAGTCAGGCTTAGAAGGAATTGGATCATCACGATAAGCCGAGGCACTTGACAGTGTTCAGATTGCTGCTATGTCGGCTCAAATAGCTAAACTTACAGCGACACTGGCAGAGTCAGAGTGGAGAAGAGTAGCTGAACAACAAAGCATGAGTGAGACCGTTCAGCAAATCAAAGAATAAGTGATGAACCTCGCTCGTCGACCTACTACTTCGGCTCCCGATGACACCGACGAAGAGAGTGATGAGGATGATTATGTAGAACCCACTCCCTAGTTTAGATCTCTAGACAATTATGAACTTTTTGTAAATTTGAAACGAATTTTGAAAGACTTTATAAGTCTTTAATTTGTGATTTAGATACTTTTAAATGTTATTTTAAGTTTGTTGTTTTATGTTTTGTTGATTGTTTATAATTGTGTGTGTTTGATTGGGCTGAATAGTGTAGAATTGAATTGAATTGCATTTGCAGGTGGTTAATAGAAACTGCCAATTTTTGCAGCCAAAAAAATTGCAGGAAAAGCGACGGATAGCGTGATTTTGTCCTTCGCTTTTCTGAGTTTTATTTTTTTTAGAATCCTAGAAAAGCGACGGATAGCATGGTTTTGTCCATCGCTTTTGTTAAAAAAATAGTCAAAAAGCGACGTTGTCCGTCGTTTTTTAGCAACGTTATTCGTCGCTTTTTAGCGAGGCAGTTTGTTGCTTTTTGAAAAGTGTCGGGGTAAAAAGCGACGGAGGTGACTACGTCGCTTTTCCGTGATTTTCACCAAAAAAGCGTCGCAGTCCGTCGCTTTTGGCTATTGTTTTTTGACAATTTTTTAGTAGTGTCTAACCAAGTAAACATCGGTATTGTTGTAGTAATCATATCATGACCCTCCTTGGTATACACTTAATCTATGAAACCACAAAAGATATTTTGACCTCAACTGTCGTAACATCACTCTCATTATTCGCTAAGCAACTCATACATGTTATGACAACTTTACTAACTGTATATTTAAAAGTTACAACATTTATTTTCTAGTCATTCCTTAATCATTCCACTTTCAATAGTTAAACCACTCTAAATATCGTATATACCACACAAGTACTATTCTCTCTATTGGTGTAACTAACCTTGCTCAACCCCTTCAAAGTGCTGAAAATTCTGAATCTAATCACACATTTTTTTCCATAAGTTTATCACTTCTACTTTAGTATTAGGTCTAACATCCAAGTCATACACGACACACCAACTGCTCACATGAGGAACCACACACGAAACATCACTATAAGAGAGAGAGTGGAATGAAGCGATAAAAATCAAATTTGACCAAGGATGCACGATAAAGATTCAAAAAATGAAGATTTTTTTCTAGAAGTCACTATAGCCTCTCGAAGATAAGTACAGAAATCTCCATACCGATCCTCGAGACTCTACTTAGACTTGATTTGTATACACGTGAGACCTATGAACCTGGGACTCTAATACCATTTTCTCACTATCCAAAAATGGACGTGATAACACTCGTCTTATCCAACCAAGACAAGTCAGCCTAAAACCCAACTAATACGGTGAATGCGGAGGTAAAATGAGAATACAAGTTTAATACTACAAAATAGTGCGGAAACTTATAATCAACTTAAATATACCCCAAAACCTGGTAGTCACGTGTACAAGCCTCTAAAGTATTACAATTGATTCGAAGGAAAGATAAAAGTCTTAAATAACATTGTTAATGGAATAGAACAAGATCATATATAGGAGTAAGAAGATCCGCTGAGATGATAAACAACTACCTCACAAATCTCCACAGGAAGCCTCGGATAAGGAGAGAATATAGAGTATCACAAAGATTTGAGCTAGTAAACTACAAAAAATGTAGTAGCAAAGGAGTGAGTATCAAACCACACGGTACTCAACAAGTAAACTTCTAAACACAAGCTAAGGGAATAGAATACAAGTACTCCTTACACCCCAAACTGAACCTCCACAACTACAACCTACATAAAACCAACACAACCTAACAGTTCACAATTTATATAGCACACAGCTCAACAACAACACTCTAACAATTACATATCCTCAACAACAAACTCAATATTCATCAATCACAACCTCCACAACTACAACCTGCATAAAACCAGCCCAACCTAACAGTTCACAATTCACATAGCACATAGCTCAAAAACAACACTCTAACAATTGCATATCCTCAACAACAAGCTCAATATTCATCAATCACAAGTTTCACGGAAAGGCACTCACAAGATCAGCAAAACACAATATTAAGTTCACTAATGATAAAGATGTGCAATGCAATGAAATGCAATGTCAAGTATAGTGATGCATGTATGACCTAGTGATACACACCCGGTGTATCTCAGTTCGGGACCCATGGGGGACATGTCTGTCCATGCATCCGTCACGACGTGCAACACGGACCTCGATATATAGTATCTGTCGCAGCGCACGACACGTCCCTCGAAATATAATATCCATCGCAGCGCACGACACGTCCCTCGAAATATAATATCCATCGCAGCGTGCGACACGTCCCTCGAAATATAGCATCGGTTGCGATGCGCGACACGTCCCTCGAAATGGTACATCTTCTTTAATTTCTTACTCTTTCTCAATTCAGATAACACTTGTCACAATCATGTCTCAAAACAATGCAAATGACATGTTCACACAAATAATGAGGAGATGACCATTTTCATAATAATGCACAATTCACAACAATACAATCGTGATACAACATCAACAATGAGGCAACAAACCATTCTCAACACATCACACACCAACAATTAATCACATTGTCTTTTATTACCCCTTTTTCATCATTAGAATTAATCAATATGAACAAGCCAACCCATCACTAGTTTCATTACTCCCCAACACATACCACAAGGAAATACACGATTCTATACAATTAACAAGGGTTTAGAAATCCACTTGCCTCAATTAGTCGAACAATCACTTTGGGACTTGAGTCTTCCTATTTCGCTGGGATTCCAAATCAATGCAATATATTCAAATAAATATTCACAATAAGAATTTTAAAGCTAACAATAGTCCTATATTAGTATGTGTCTAGCCTAGAACCGAAAAATCACCCAAAATTAAATTAAATTTAAACCCGCAAGGATAAAGCTGAAATTCTATTAAAACTATATTATTCATAAATCGTAGGCCCCAAATTTATACTTCATAAATAAATTATAGAGCGCAACATATCTTGACCATTGTCTTTGAAGACATGGGGTACGAACAAATGTACACCAAATTTATCATATTTAACATCAAGCTTATAAAATTTCCAGATTCTAGTATCTATACATTTAATAAGGAGAGTATAATTTATGAGAATTAGAATACAATTTAAAGGAACGGATCAGCCATTACTTTCTGATCTACTTCATTAGTATAAAATAAATTCTCATATAAAATTCAATAATTAAAATAACCATCATATTGTCCTAGTGCTAAATAAAATCAATACCACCGTCTGACATTTTAGTATATATTATTTATATATATATATATATATATATATATATATATATATTACTAACCAATCAACATTATCCAAAGTGTGAATGCCATTATATTATTATTTTAATATAGATTTCATGATGTCAATTCATAATAATCTAATAGGACAAAAATAATCAAATTCACCTGTAATGAATGATAATTCCCTAACGTCAATTAATCATCAATCATATAGAACAATTATGACATTGAGAATATACACGTTCAAAGAGGCTAACCTGAAGCTATGAGAATCTCTTTCGAAGTCGCGGCATGCTTGTGAAAATAACATTACAGGTTTTGTGCGCCACTAACCACTTACTAAAATTAACTATTTAAATTTTACCCGCTAATTAAATACATGTAGTTCAAAGAGTAATTCAAAATTCCCATTTAAATTTACGAAAAGGCACTTTTATGAAAGAGAAAGGATTAGTTCTCAAAATGACCTTACGGGTCATTATATTTTATTTTAAAATTGCTTTAGGTGTCAATATTTACTTGCATAAATTGATAATTAGATAATATTGTTATTATCATGTAAATATATTTTAGATGGGGGCTAATAATGTTTTTCCCTGGTTAATAATTAAGGTTGAAAAGAATATATATATATATATATATATATATATATATTATTTTGGTTTTTTCGGTTAACCGATTTTCTTTAGCTAAAAATCGAAAATCAAACCAAAAAATTGAAATATTGAAATTTGAAACTGAAACCAACCGAAATAACGGAAAAAGTGAAACATCTATTTAAAAGAATTTAGTTCGGTCGATTTTCTCAATTTTAACCATATTATGCCTAGCCATACAGTTGCAACAAACAAAATACCTTAACTACAATATAAAAACAATTATGTATTTATTCTTATTATTATAAAATTAATTAAGAATTTCTTAATGTTATAAAACTAGTATACAGACCCCCGTTATGTGATCACACTCAAACTACCCTAAAAATAATTAGAAGAGTAAGTGGTAGTTGTCAATAAAAATATCCAACAAAGATTCGGGGTTGAACCTCATAAGGAATGGTTTAGGGATAAGAATTCAACTAGAAAATTAAGAATCTAGACCTATTCATTGTAGATTTGTAGTACTTTATAGCAAGTGGATGGATGATTCCAGCAAATAAACTAAAATAGTTTGAAGTATCAAGTGTCACAATTAAACTAAAATTCAGAAATCTAATCAATTAGAAGTAATCCAGGGATGTAGGGATTGGGATCAATGTCACATAGGGGTAATTGTGTTGCTCAATTGTAACGACCCTAAAAACGAATAAGTTAAACTAGAGTCTATCGGGTGTGTGTTTGAGTTTGGTGTGAGGTTTGATGGTGTTTAATGTTGTCCCGAGTCATGGTTGAGGGGTTTAGGGGTCAAACGTCAAGGTACGACTCCTCAAGGACCCCTAGAAGGACCCTAAGCTTAACCCCCAAGGCTGCCCCAAATGAAGAATGTTGCCTATTTGAGGGTGACCTACGGAAGGGGTTCACGACCCTTAGGTCCATCCACGCCCCATGGATGGCCTCCGTAGGTCAACACCTCCAAAGCCAAGCCCAAGCCCCAGACCAAGGACCAGCAGTACAGTCCGTGAGTCTAGGGCTCGTGGTTCACACCTGCAATCTGTCAAATTCTCGGCATTGTGGGGGTGAATTGGTAAATTCACCCCAAGTCCTAATAAGTGTATGGACGGTTATTCTAAGTATTTTATGGTATTTTAAGAGTATTAAAACATTAAAACCCTATTTTAGATTTCATTCTTCAATTTTCCCAAATCAAAACCCTCCCTCTCAAAATATCTTCTCTCTAAAACTCCATTGAAGACCAAGAGAAGAAGAAGACTTAGGGATTGAAGAGGAAGGCTAATTGAGTTGATTTTCATGGATTTCATTTATTAAGGTATGGTGATCCTTCATCTAGGGTTAGATTTCACCCTAGAGTCAATTTCAAAGAAGTTTTCAAGGTTTTTAAGATTCACAAAAACCCTAGGTTTTACTCAATCTCATGGGTTCTTGCATCAAAAATTTTCAAATAATAAATTATTATTATATTGATGTTTAATTGATGATTTAAGATGAAAATACTCTATGAACCCATGATTTTTCTCAATTCCTAAATAGTGACTTATGAAGTGGATTTGTTGATTATGAATGAATGTTGATGGATTTATGCCTAGATTGACTTAGATTATTGAATTGTATCACCATCTATGCCTAATTATGGTTAATTGTTGGTGAATTGAGGATTTGTGATCATAGCCTTGAAAGGACATGTTTGACCTAATTTTATGATAAAGTAGAATTGTGCTTGAATTGTTGATCCACTTGAAAGGTGGAGGTGTTTACTTACTATGTACATTGTGATCAAGGCCTTGAAGGCATAGTTTGAGGAATTGAAGTGTTATCATGATATTGTATAGCTGAATTTGATGTGAAGGATTTGCATGTGCTTTCAATGATAGAATGATGATCATGTTTAGAAGCTAATTGTGTTAGGATTGAATGTTATATCTCTACTACCACTCATGAATGTTGATGATGGAATGTGAAGGGTTTTATAAAGAAATGTTGAATGTGATCTCTTGAATTGGTAGGCTTAGGCATCCGTTTCTTACACTACAAGAAAAACTGCCTATAAGGAAGGGAAATCTCTTCCCTAAATGTCCATATCTGGTCAGAAATGAACTATTACGACGGAAAAATATTGGTCGCCACTCGTCCTAAAAGGCTTCTTCGCCAAAGGTTAATTGCGACGGGTATTTATATCTAGTGGTTAAATGTTATTAGAGACGGCAACTAATATGGTTGCGACGTACTTTTAGAGACTGTGAATCCTGTCCCAAATAGGCAATTTTCATATTTGAAAAGTAGCTATTTGTGACCATTGAACCTTTTTTGCGAACAGTAACTACCTGGTCCTAAATTACTCTATCGCGACAAGCAAAAACCTTGTCCTAGATTAATCTTTAGAGACAAGAAATTGCCTTGTCCTAATTTAACCTTTACAAATGAGCAACGACCTCATCCTATATTAACATTTAGAGACGAGCACCTACTAATTAGTCCTCTCATTTACCACCAACTGTACATCAACTCCATCTCAAAAAATTAATAAATTTCATCACTAAATATAAAATTTATACTAATAAAAAATTCAATACAGTATGTTGATAGATATAGTTTCAATATTTGCTCAACAAAAAACACTTAATCATTTAGCATCCCGCGCTAGACTATGTTATCAAGTCTTACAAAACGTTCTTAGCAAAATAATAATGAGCTTGTGCATCTTCTAAACTTTCATCTTGACTTGTAACTTCAATCTTCAAAAATCTGTAAGAAGAAAATTTTGCAATAATCATAAATACCTATTGGTATATAATAATATCTATGAACTTACACTAGAATTAGTTAAAGCAGTCACCGCAAAAGAAGTGTAGAATTCATCAATTCTACAAAAACCTTAACAAGTTGCAATAACATAAAAAAAAATGTTAGACAAGTTCAATAGGATGGATTTTTCATATTGAACTCCAAGAAGCACTCGATTGAAACCGCAACAACAAGAATTAACTAAAAATGCACTTGAAATTACAAATTTCGGTTTTCCATAAACATGTCTACAAAGGTCACTTTGATGTGTTTTGTTCATGACCTTTTCCTTTTCTGCAAAGTTGAGGCCAAGTCTGTGCAAGTGCTCTTTGAATGTTTCAGGGAGTTTTCACAAGTTTATGAATTCATTCCTAACTTGGAAAAAAGCTCAAAATATTTTTCTGGGGTCAAAGGTGGTATCCAGACTACCTCAAAATAGAGGTGTTACAACTGATCGATTCAATTTAGCTATCGTTGTAGCGTTATAACCAATTGTTGGCACATTGCTAGTGGTTAAATATGCATCGATAGTTAATCGGGGTAAATACTAATTTCAACTAATGATGGTGAAGTTGCTGAAAATTCTGAGTTGCCAATTTTGGATGTGGAAATGATGCTAAAGTCGGTAGAAAGATATCAACGAATATACAATCAACAGGAAAAACATTAGGGACCAAGGAAAATCTAAATTCCGAAGATTTGAATAATGGTTTTGTGATTGGTCTAGTTACTTCAGCAAGAGGGATTCTTGACAACCTAAAAGGAATTTAAATGATAAGTGAAGGCACTAGGACACTCCAAAATTTAGACAGACTTGAGAATATTCAGAGGACTTGGGTTGAAGTAGATGTAGTTATATGGTACTATATTCTGAATGTTCTATTATAGGCCATGTGATATTGAATTTATCTCCATAGTATCAAGTTCAATCATGGTAAAAGTATTCTAAAAAGCATAATGATAATCAAAAACTTGTTTGGGCTATGAGCCATCACTGATTGGCACCGATGGGTGATGGAGGACTTGAGACATCACACAACACTTTGGTTGAGAAACACCAATTCTCACTTCCATAAACTGTAGAGAAACATCATGGAGTGGAAAGACTTTACCCACAGTGCTACACAAATCAGATGTCGGCAGAATTGATTTTTTTAATTTTTGGGGTGACAAATGATTGGAGATAACACATTGACGATAATTTTCTACAACATATAAAAAGTATCGAGCGAGGGAAATGGTTATAGCGAGTAGATATGTAGGAGACATGATGGACGAGTACATTGTGATCTCATGCTTAGAAGAGCCTACATGGTTTAGATGTATACAAATTCCAATTGAAATGATCTACAAGCAGAAGAAAACATATGCTAGCTAGCACTCATCAAGTGGGAGTCGTATTCATTTACTTATCAATTATTCCAAAGCAAGAAGATAAAAGAACAAACGAAGTTTAGTTTCACGCAGCTGTGCAGAGAAGTATGTGAAAATAAAGCAAGAAGAAGATGTGCAGTAGTGGCAAGAAGTCTAGTTAAATTATGGTTCCTCGATTAAGCAGTTGATGTTTGTTATTGCAAGTGCAAGAAACAACAACATAACCGATAGTTATGCAGAGAAGTGTTTGAAAATAGAGAAAAAAAAATGTACAGCAGTGAAAATATGCAACAGTTAATTAGTTGTTCCTCTGTTAAGCAATTAGTTCTTGTAAAATTACAAATGAAGCAACAACAACATCATGCCGAACAACTATGAAGAGAAGTGAATTTATAATAGAGCAAGAAGGAAGAACAGTTACAATCATGAATTATTTATTCCAAGTATATCAAAAGCAGATTCCTATTTGTTCCCACCATTTGATTATTGTAAAAGGTTAATTTGTGAAGGGATTTGTGTATTCAGAAGAACTTCCTCTAAGCATCTCTAGAGCTATGTTGCATCAGAATAAGATCATGAAGGTTATTCACAAGACTTTGGAGAAGAACTGTGTTAATCTATTCATTGAAATTGCAGAGAACACAAAGGATTATAACAAATATTATGAGGCTTTCTCTAAGAACCTCAAGCCGTTGTCAGCATTGGAAACATTTTCTGCACTAAAAAAGTCAAGCCGAAGGAAAATAAGTACCTTGCTTATCATGGGAAGAGTTTGAACAAATATTAATGATGCAGATGTCATATGCTAAGATCTGCATTCTGATAACTAGTTATTATTCGCTTCACTTAAGCATTCTGTAAGTCTATACAGTAAAGTTTGGATCATGAACTTTATCATAAAAAGATGACTGATATTTGCTCGATTATGTACACTAGCGGAACTACAGGAGGAAAAAAATGTGTTATTTTGACTAATGGTGCTTCCATTGGAGAAGTTCGTTCGATGGATCAACTTCTCGCTAAAATAGATAAAGAATTTATTTTGAGTTATCCCTCTTGTTTGGCTTAATCATATAAAAAATCTCCAGTTGATTAATATACTTTCTAC
>JAJOOF010006346.1:0-12498 GCA_029582545.1 Solanum lignicaule
GAGCCAGTTAGCCCTCACGGCCAAAACGACCCATTTTAAAGGTCAAATGTGTCCCAAAGCAGGAAAACCCCCAATTTTGTTGATTTTCGTGTGCTATAATCCATGGACTTTTTGGTGATCTGGAATTCCGACCTAATTTTTGTCAAACTTTATAGTGGACGACCGTTAAGACCTTAGCTATGGAGCCAGTTAGCCCTAAAGGGCAAAACATCCCATTTTGAACGTCAAATGTCCACCGGATCATGTAAACCCCCATTTTGCCAATTTTCGTGTGCTATAGTGCATGGACTTTTTGGTGATCTGGATTTCGACATAATTTTTGCCAAAATTTTTCGTGGACGTCCGTTAAGTGCTTAGCTATGGAGCCAGTTAGACCTCATGGCCAAAACATCCCATTTTGAAAGTCAAATGCTCCCCGGATCAGGTAAACCACCAATTTTGCCGATTTTCGTGTGCTATAGTCCATGGACTTTTTGTTGATCTGGAATTTCGACATAATTTTCGCCAAAATATTTCGTGGACATCCGTTGAGACCTTATCTATGGAACCAGTTTGCCCTCACGGCCAAAACATCCCATTTTGAAGGTCAAATGTCCCCCGGATCAGGTAAACCCCCCATTTTGCCGATTTTTGTGTTCAATAGTCCATGGACTTTTTGCTTATCTGGAATTCCGACATAATATTTGCCAATTTTTTTTGTAGAAGTCCGTTAAGACCTTATATATGGAGCCAGTTAGCCCTCACGGCCAAAACGTCCCATTTTATATGTCAAATGTGCCCCAGAGCAGAAAAACCCCCAATTTTACTGATTTTCGTATGCTTATAGTCTATGGACTTTTTGGTGATCTATAATTCCGACATAATTTTTGCCAAAATTTTTCGTGGACGTCCGTTAAGACCTTATCTGTGGAGCCAGTTAGCCCTCACAGCCAAAACTTCCTTTTTTAAAGGACAAATGCGCCCCAGAGTTGGTAAACCCCCCATTTTGCCAATTTTTTAGTGCTATAGTCCATGGACTTTTTGGTGATCTGGAATATCGACATAATTTTGCCAAAATTTTTTCGTGGACGACCGTTAAGACCTTAGCTATGGAGCCAGTTAACCCTCACGACCAAAACATCCCATGTTAAAGGTCAAATGTTCCCCAGAGCAGGAAAACCCCAATTTTTGTCGATTTTCGTGTTCTATAGTCAATGAACTTTTGGTGATCCAGAATTCTGACCTAATTTTTGCCAAAATTTTTCGTGGACGACCGTTCAAACCTTAGTTATTGAGCCAGTTAGCTCTAAAGGCCAAAACATCCCATTTTGAAGGTCAAATGTCCACCGTATCATGTAAACCCCCACTTTGTCAATTTTCGTGTGCTATAGTCAATGGACTTTTTGGTGATCTGGAATTCCGACATAATTTTGGTCTTAACAGACGTCCACGAAAACTTTTTTCCAAAAATAAGGTTGGAATTCTAGATCACCAAAAAGTCTATGGACTATAGCACACGATAATCGGCAAAATGGGGGGTTTACCTGATCCGATGTACATTTGACCTTCAAACTGGGATGGTTTGGCCGTGAGGGATAACTGGCTCCATAGCTAAGGTCTTAACGGTCGTCCACAAAAAATTTTGGGAAAAATTATGTCGGAATTCCAGTTCATCAAAAAGTCCATTGACAATAGCACACGAAAATTGGCAAAATAGGGGATTTTCCTGCTCTGGGGCACATTTGACCTTTAAAATGGGACGTTTTGGCCGTGTGGGCTAACTGGCTCCATAGCGAAGGTCTTAACAGACGTACACGAAAAATGTTGGCAAAAATTATGTCGAAATTCAGGATTACCAAAAAGTCCATGCACTATAACACACGAAAATCGGCAAAATAGAGGGTTTTCCTGCTCTGGGCACATTTAACCTTTAAAATTGGACGTTTTGGCCGTGAGGGCTAACTGGCTCCATAGCGAAGGTCTTAACAGACGTACATGAAAAATTTTGGCAAAAATTATGTCGAAATTCCAGATTACCAAAAAGTTCATGCACTATAGCACACGAAAATTGGCAAAATAGAGGGTTTTCCTGCTCTGGGGCACATTTGACCTTTAAAATGGGACGTTTTGGCCGTGAGGGCTAACTGACTCCATAGCTAAGGTCTTAACGGACGTCTACGAAATCTTTTTGCAAAAATGAGGTTGGAATTTTAGATTACCAAAAAGTCTATGGACTATAGCACACGATAATCGGGAAAATGGGGGGTTTACCTGATCCGGTGTAAATTTGACCTTCAAACTAGGATGGTTTGGCCGTGAGGGCTAATTGGTTCCATAGCTAAGGTCTTAACGGTCGTCCACAAAAAAATTTGGAAAAATTATGTCGGAATTCCAATTCACCAAAAAGTACATTGACTATAGCACACGAAATCGGCAAAATAGGTTATTTTCCTGCTCTGGGGCACATTTGACCTTTAAAATGGGATGTTTTTACCGTGAGGGCTAACTGGCTCCATAGCGAAGGTCTTAATAGACAAACACAAAAAAATTTGGCAAAAATTATATCGAAATCCCAATTTACGAAAAAGTCCATGCACTATAGCACACGAAAATTAGCAAAATAGAGGGTTTTCCTGCTTTGGGGCACATTTAACCTTTAATATGGGACGTTTTGGCCATGAGGGCTAACTGGCTCCATAGCTAAGGTCTTAACGGTCATCCATAAAAAATTTTGGCAAAAATTATGTCAGAATTCCAGTTAACCAAAAAGTCAATGAACTATAGCACACAAAAATCGGCAAAATTGGGGGTTTTCCTTCTCTGGAGCACATTTGACCTTTAAAATGGGACGTTTTTGCCGTGAGGGCTAACTGGCTCCATAGCTAAGGTCATAAAGGACGTCTACGAAAAATTTTGGCAAAAATTATGTTGTAATCCAGATCACCAAAAAGTCCATGCACTATAGCACACGAAAATCGGCAAAATGGGAGGTTTACCAGCTCTGGGGCACATTTGACCTTCAAAATAGGACGTTTTGGCCATGAGGGCTAACTTGCTCCATAGCTAAGGTCTTAATAGACGTCCATTAAAACTTTTTACAAAAATTAAGTCGGAATCCTAGATCAGCAAAAAGTCCATTGACTATAGCACACGATAATCGGCAAAATGGGGGGTTTACCTGATCCGGGGTACATTTGACCTTCAAACTGGGATGGTTTGGCCATAAGGGCTAACTGGCTCCATAGCTAAGTCTTAACGGTCGTTCACGAAAAATTTTGGCAAAAATTATGTCGGAATTCCAGTTCACCAAAAAGTCCATGGACTATATCACACGAAAATCGGCAAAATTAGGGGTTTTCCTTCTCTGGGGCTCATTTGATCTTTAAAATGGGACGTTTTGACCGTGAGGGCTAACTAGCTCCATAGCTAAGGTCTTAACGGACGTCTACGAAAAATTTTTGCAAAAATGATGTCGTAATCCAGATCACTAAAAAGTCCTTGCACTATAGCACAGGTAAATCTGCAAAATTGGGGGTTTTCCTACTCTGGGGCACATTTAACCTTCAAAATTAGACGTTTTGGTCGTGAGGGATAAATGGCTCCATAGCTAAGGTCTTATAGTACATCCACGAAAATTTTTTGCATAAATTATGTCAGAATTCCGGATCACCATAAAGTCTATGGACTATAGCACACGAATATTGGCAAAATGGGAGATTTACCTGCTCTGGGGCACATTTGACCTTTAAAATGGAAAGTTTTGGCCGTGAGGGCTAACTGGCTCCATAGCTAAGGTCTTAACGGACGTCCACGAAAACTTTTTGCAAAAATGAGGTCAAAATTCTAGATCACCAAAAAGTCCATGGATTATAGCACACGATATTCGGCAAAATGGGGAGTTTACCTGATCCGGGGTACATTTGACTTTCAAACTGGGATGATTTGGCCAAGAGGGCTAACTGGCTCCATAGCTAAGGTCATAACGGTCGTCCACAAAAAATTTTGGCAAAAATTATGTCGGAATTCCAGTTCACCAAAAAGTCCATTGACTATAGCACACGAAAATCGGTAAAATAA
Source organism: Solanum lignicaule (assembly GCA_029582545.1). Taxonomy (NCBI): domain Eukaryota; kingdom Viridiplantae; phylum Streptophyta; class Magnoliopsida; order Solanales; family Solanaceae; genus Solanum; species Solanum lignicaule. The sequence continues at coordinate 4,057 of JAJOOF010006346.1, forward strand.
GGGATTTTCCTGCTCTGGCTCCATAGAAAAGGTTTTAACAGACGTGCATGAAAAATTTTGGCAAAAATTATATTGGAATCCAGATTACCAATAAGTCGATGCACTATAGCACACGAAAATCAGCAAAATGGGGGATTTACCTACTCTAGGGTACATTTGACCTTAAAAATAGGACGTTTTGGCCGTGAGCGCTAACTTGCTCCATAGCTAAGGTCTTAATGGACGTCCACGAAAATTTTTGGCAAAAATGAGGTCGTAATTCTTGTTCACCAAAAAGTCCATAGACTATAGTACACAAAAATCGGCAAAATGGGGGATTTACCTGCTCTGGGGCACATTTGACCTTCAAAATGGGACGTTTTGGCCGTGAGGGCTAACTGGCTCCATAGATAAGGTCTCAACAGACGTCCACAAAAAATTTAGCCAAAAATGAGGTCGGAACTCTAGATCATCAAAAAGTCCATTGACTACAGCACACGAAAATCGGCAAAATGAGGGGTTTCCCTGCTCTGGGTTTCATTTGACCTTCAAAATGGGACGTTTTGGCCGTGAGGGCTAACTGGCTCCATAGCTAAGGTCTTAACGCACGTCTACGATAACTTTTTGCAAAAATGACGTCGGAATTCTAGATCACCAAAATGTCTATGAACTATAGCACACGATAATCGGCAAAATGGGGGGTTTACTTGATCCGGGGAACATTTGACCTTCAAAATTGGATGTTTTGGCCGTGAGGGCTAACTGGCAACATAATGAACGTCATACCGGACATCCACGAAAAATTTTGGCATAAATTATGTCGAAATTCCGGATCACCAAAAAGTCCATGGACTATAGCACACGGAAATCGGCAAACTGGGGATTTACCTGCTCTGAATCACATTTGACCTTCAAAATGGGACGTTTAGGCCGTGAGGGCTAACTGGTTCCATATCTAAGGTCTTAACGGACGTCCACGAAAACTCTTTGCAAAAATGAGGTCATATTTCTAGATCAGCAAAAAGTCTATGGACTATAGCACATGATAATCGGCAAAATGGGGGTTTACTTGATCCGGGGCACATTTGACCTACAAAATGAGATGTTTTGACCGTGATGGCTAACTGGCTCCATAGTTAAGGTCTTAACGATCGTCCACGAGAAATTTTGGCATAAATTATGTCGGAATTCCAGATCACCAAAAAGTCCATAGACTATAACACACGAAAATCGGCATAATTGGGGGTTTTCCTGCTCTGGGGCACATTTGACCTTTAGAATGAGACGTTTTTGCTGTGAGGGATAACTAGTTCCATAGCTAAGGTCTTAACGGACGTCAACGAAAAATTTTGGCAAAAATTATATCGAAATTCTAGATCACCAAAAAGTTCATGGACTATAGCACAGGAAAATCGGCAAAATTGGGGGTTTACCTGCTCTGGGCACATTTTAGCTTCAAAATGGGACGATTTGGCCATGAGGGCTAACTTGCTCCATAGCTAAGGTCTTAACAGACGTCCATTAAAACTTTTTACAAAAATTAGGTCGAAATCTTAGATCAGCAAAAAGTCCATTGACTATAGCACACGATAATTGGCAAAATGGGGGGTCTACCTGATCCGGGGTACATTTGACCTTCAAACTGGAATGGTTTGGCCATGAGGGCTAACTGGCTCCATAGCTAAGTCTTAACGTTTGTCCACAAAAAATTTTGGCAAAAATTATGTCGGAATTCCAGTTCACCACAAAGTCCATGGACTATATCACACGAAAATCGACAAAATTGGGGGTTTTCCTTCTCTGGGGCTCATTTGATCTTTAGAATGGGACATTTTGGCCGTGAGGGCTAACTGGCTCCATAGCTAAGGTCTTAACGGACGTCTACGAAAATTTTTTGCAAAAATGAGGTCGAAATCCAGATCACCAAAAAGTCCATGCACTATAGCACACAAAAATCGGCAAAATGGGGTATTTAACTGCTCTGGGCACATTTGACCTTCAAAATAGGACATTTTGGCCGTGAGCGCTAACTGGTTCCAAAGCTAAGGTCTTAACGGACGTCCACGAAAACTTTTTTGCAAAAATAAGGTCGAATTGTAGATCACCAAAAAGTCTATGGACTATAGTAGACGATATTCGGCAAAATGGGGGGTTTACCTGCTCTGGTGCACATTTGACCTTCAGAATGGGACTTTTGGCCGTGAGGGCTAACTGGCTCCATAACTAAGGTCTTAATGGACGTTCACGAAAAATTTTGGCAAAAATTATGTCATAAACCACATCATCAAAAAGTCTGTGGACTATAGCACAGGTAAATCTGCAAAATTGGGGGTTTTCCTACTCTGGGGCACATTTGACCTTCAAAATTAGACGTTTTGGCCGTGAGGGATAACTGGCTCCATAGCTAAGGTCTTATAGTACATCCACGAAAAATTTTGGCATAAATTATTTCGGAATTCCGGATCACCATAAAGTCTATGGACTATAGCACACGAATATTGGCAAAATGGAAGATTTATCTGCTCTGGGGCACATTTGACCTTTAAAATGGAACGTTTTGGCCGTGAGTGCTAACTGGCTCCATAGCTAAGGTCTTAACGGACGTCCACGAAAATGTTTTGCAAAAATGAGGTCGAAATTCTAGATCACCAAAAAGTCCATGGACTATAGCACACGATATTCGGCAAAATGGGGGATTTACCTGATCCGGGGTACATTTGACTTTCAAACTGGGATGGTTTGGCCAAGAGGGCTAACTGGCTCCATAGCTAAGGTCTTAACGCTCGTCTACGAAAAATTTTGGAAAAAATTATATAGGAATTCCAGATCACCAAAAAGTCCATGGACTATAGCATACAAAAATCGACAAAATAGGGGGTTTTCCTGCTCTGGGGCACATTTGACCTCCAAAATGGTACGTTTTGGCCGTGAGGGCTAACTGGCTTCATAACCAAGCTCTTAATGGACGTTCACGAAATATTTTGGCAAAAATTATATCGGAATTCCAGATTACCAAAAAGTCCATGGACTATAGCACACGAAAATTGGCAAAATGGGGGGTTTACCTGCTTTGGGAACATTTGACCTTCAAAATGGGACGTTTTGGCCGTTAGGGCTAACTGGCTCCATAGATAAGGTCTTAACGGACGTACACGAAAATTGTTTGCAAAAATGTGCTCAGAATTCTAGATCACCAAAAAGCTCATTGACTATAGCACACGATAATAGGCAAAATGGGGGGGTTTACCTGATCCGGGGCACATTTGACCTTTAAAATGGGACATTTTGGATGTGAGGGCTAATTGGCTCCATAGCAAATGTCTTAAACGACGTCCACGAAAAATTTTGGCAAAAATTATGTCTGAATTCCAGATCACCAAAAAGTCCATGGACTATAGCACATGAAAATCACAAAATAGGGGGGTTTATCTGCTCTGGGGCACATTTGACATTCAACATGGATATTTTGGCCGTGAGGGCTAACTGGCTCCATAGCAAAGGTTTTAACGGACGTCCATGAAAAACTTTTGGCAAAAATGAGGTCGAAATTCTAGATCATCAAAAAGTCTATAGACTATAGCACATAAAAATCGGCAAAATGGGGGGTTTACCTGCTCTGGCTACATTTGACCTTCAAAATGAGACGTTTTTGCCGTGAGGGTTAACTGGCTCCATAGCTAAGGTCTTAACGAACGTCCACGAAAAATTTTGGCAAAAATTATGTCTGAATTCCAGATCAACAAAAAGTCCATGGAATATAGCACACGAAAATTGGCAAAATGGGGGGGTTTATTTGCTCTGGGGCACATTTGACCTTCAAAATAGGACATTTTGGCCGTGAGGGCTAACTAGCTCCATGGCTAAGTTTTAACGGTCGTCCACAAAAAATTTTGGTAAAAATTATGTCGGAATTACAGATTACCAAAAAGTCCATGGTCTACAGCACACGAAAATCAGAAAAATAAGGGGTTTTCTTGCTCTGGGGAACATTTGACCTTTAAAGTGGGACATTTTGGGCGTGAGGGCTAACTGGCTCAATAGCAAAGGTGTTAACGGACGTCCACAAAAAAATTTGGCAAAAATTATGTCTGAATTCCAGATCAACAAAAAGTCATTGGACTATAGCACACGAAAATCGGCAAAATGGGGGGGTTTATTTGCTCTGGGGCACATTTGACCTTCAAAATGGGACATTTTGGCCGTGATGGCTAACTGGCTCCATGGCTAACTATTAACGGTCGTCCACAAAAAAATTTGGTAAAAATTATGTCGAAATTCCAGATTACCAAAAAGGCCATGGTCTATAGCATACGAAAATCGGCAAAATTGGGGGTTTTCCTGCTCTGGGGCACATTTGACCTTTAAAATGGGACATTTTGGCCGTGAGGGCTAACTGGCTCCATAGCAAAGGTCTTAACCGACGTCCACGAAATATTTTGGCAAAAATTATGTCTGAATTCCAGATCACCAAAAAGTCAATGGAATATAGCACATGAAAATTGGCAAAATGGGGGATTTACTTGCTCTGAGGCACATTTGACATTCATAATGTGACGTGTTGGCCATGAGGGCTAACTAGCTCCATAGCTAAGGTCTTAACAGACGTCAACGACAACTTTTTGCAAAAATGAGATCGGAATTCTAGATCACCAAAAAGTCTATGGACTATAGCACACGATAATCGGCAAAATGGGGGGTTTACCTGATCCGGGGAACATTTGACCTTCAAAATGGGATGTTTTGGCCGTGAGGGCTAAATGGCTCCATAGATAAGGTCTTACCGGTCGTCCACGAAAATTTTTGGCATTAATTATGTCAGAATTCCAGATCATCAAAAACTTCATTGACTATAACACACGAAAATCGGCAAAATCGAGGGTTTTCTTACTCTGGGGAACATTTGACCTTTAAAATGGGACATTTTGGACGTGAGGGCTAACTGGCTCAATAGCTAAGGTCTTAACGGACGTCCACGAAAATTTTTGGCAAAAATTATGTCTGACTTCCAGATCACCAAAAAGTCCATGGACTATGCACACGAAAATTGGCAAAATAGGGGGGTTTATTTGCTCTGGGGAACATTTGACCTTCAAAATGGGACATTTTGGCCGTGAGGGCTAACTGGCTAAGTTTTAACGGTCCTCCACAAAAAATTTTGGTAAAAATTATGTCAGAATTCCAGATTACCAAAAAGTCCATGGTCTATAGCATACAAAAATGGGCAAAATTGGGGGTTTTCCTACTCTGGGCACATTTGACCTTTAAAATGGGACATTTTGACCGTGAGGGCTAACTGGCTCCATAGCAAAGGTCTTAAAGAACGTCCACGAAAAATTTTAGCAAAAATTATGTCTGAATTCCAGATTACCAAAAAGTCCATGGACTATATCACATGAAAATCGCAAAATAGGGGGATTTATCTGCTCTGAGGCACATTTGACCTTCAAAATGGGACATTTTGGCCGTGAGGGCTAACTGGCTCCATAGCAAAGGTTTTAACGGACGTCCATGATAACTTTTGGCAAAAATGAGGTCGAAATTCTAGATCACCAAAAAGTCCATGCACTATAGAACACGAAAATCAGCAAAATAGGGGGTTTACCTGCTCTGGGGTACATTTGACCTTCAAAGTAGGACGTTTTGGCCGTGAGGGTTAACTGGCTCCATAGCTAAGGTCTTAACGGACGTCCACGAAAATTGTTTGCAATAATTTTGTCGGAATTCTAGTTCACCAAAAAGTCCATGGACTATAGCACACGATAATAGGCAAAATGGGGGGTTACCTGATCCGGGGCACATTTGACCTTCAAAATAGGATGTTTTGGCCGTGAGGGCTAACAAGCTCCATAGCTAAGGTCTTAACGGTCATCCTCGAACATTTTGGCAAAAATTATGTTGGAATTCCAGATCACCAAAAAGTCCATGGACTATAGCACACGAAAATTGGCAAAACTGGGGTTTTTCCTGCTTTGGGGAACATTTGACCTTTAAAATGGGACGTTTTGACCGTGAGGGCTAACTGGCTCCATAGCGAAGGTCTTAACAGACGCACACGAAAAATTTTGGCAAAAATTATGTCGAAATTCCAGATTACTAAAAAGTCCATGCACTATAACACACGAAAATCGGCAAAATAGAGGGTTTTCCTGCTCTGGGCACATTTGACATTTAAAATGGGACGTTTTGGCCGTGAAGGCTAACTGGCTCCATAGCTAAGGTCTTAACGGACGTCTCCGAAAACTTTTTTCAAAAATGAGGTTGGAATTCTAGATCACCAAAAAGTCTATAGACTATAGCACACGATAATCGGCAAAATGGGGGGTTTACTTGATCCGGTGTACATTTGACCTTCAAACTGGGATGGTTTGGCCGTGAGGGCTAACTGGCTCCATAGCTAAGGTCTTAACGGTCGTCCACGAAAAATTTTGGGAAAAATTATGTCGGAATTCCAGTTCACCAAAAAGTCCATGGACTATATAGCACACGAAAATCGGCAAAATGGGGGGTTTACCTGATCCGGGGCACATTTGACATTCCAACTGGGATGGTTTGGCCGTGAGGGCTAACTAGATCCATAGCTAAGGTCTTAACAGTCGTCCATGAAAAATTTTGGCAAAAATTATGTCGGAATTCCAGTTCACCAAAAATTCAATGGACTATAGCACACGAAAGTCGGCAAAATTGGGGGTTTTCCTGCTCTGGGGCACATTTGCCCTTTAAAATTGGACGATTTGACCGTGAGGTATAACTAGCTCCATACCTAAGGTCTTAACGAACGTCCATGAAAATTTTTTACAAAAATAATGTCGAAATTCAAGATTACCAAAAAGTCCATTGACTATAGCACATGAAAATTGGCAAAATGGGGGGTTTACCTGCTCTGGGGCACATTTTGCCTTCAAAATGGGACGTTTTAGACTTGAGGGCTAACTGGCTCCATAGTTAAGGTCTTAACGGTCGTCCACAAAAAATTTTGGCAAAAATTATGTCATAAATCCAGATCACCAAAAAGTCCATAGACTATAGCACACGAAAATGATCAAAATTAGGGGTTTTCCTGGGGAACATTTGACCTTTAAAATTGGACATTTTGGCCATGAGGGCTAACTGGTTCCATAGCTAAGGTCATAATGGACGTCCAATAAAAATTTTGGCAAATATTATGTCAGAATTCAAGATTACCAAAAAGTATGTGGACTATAGCACACGAAAATCGGCAAAATGGGGGGTTTTCTTGCTCTGGGGCACATTTGACCTACAAAATGGGACGTTTTGGCTGTGAAGGCTAACTGGCTCTATAGCTAAGGTCTTAACAGTCGTACACGAATAATGTTGGCAAAAATTATGTCGAAATTCCAGTTCACCAAAAAGTCAATGAAAGATAGCATACGAAAATCGGGAAAATTGGGGGTTTTCCTTCTTTGGGGCACATTTGACCTTTAAAATGGGACGTTTTGGCCGTGAGGGCTAACTGGCTCCATAGCGAAGGTCTTAACAGACGTACACGAAAAATTTTGGCAAAAATTATGTCGAAATTCCAGATTACCAAAAAGTCCATGCACTATAGCACACAAAAATCGGCAAAATAGAGGGTTTTCCTGCTCTGGGGCACATTTAACCTTTAAAATGGGACGTTTACCTGCTCTGGGGCACATTTTGCCTTCAAAATGGGACGTTTTAGACTTGACGGCTAACTGGCTCCATAGTTAAGGTCTTAACGGTCGTCCACAAAAAAATTTAGCAAAAATTATGTCGTAATTCCAGATCACCAAAAAGTCCATAGACTATAGCACACGAAAATGATCAAAATTAGGGGTTTTCCTGGGGAACATTTGATCTTTAAAATGGGACATTTTGGCCGTGAGGGCTAACTGGTTCCACATCTAAGGTCATAACGAACGTCCACGAAAAATTTTGGCAAATATTATGTCAGAAGTCAAGATCACCAAAAAGTCTGTGGACTATAGCACACGAAAATTGGCAAAATGGGGGGTTTTCTTGCTCTGGGGCACATTTGACCTACTAAATGGGACGTTTTGGCTGTGAGGGCTAACCGACTCTATAGCTAAGGTCTTAACAGTCATCCACGAATAATGTTGGCAAAAATTATGTCGAAATTCCAGTTCACCAAAAAGTCAATGAAATATAGCATACGAAAATCGGGAAAATTGGGGGTTTTCCTTCTTTTGGGCACATTTGACCTTTAAAATGGGACGTTATGGCCGTGAGGGCTAACTGGCTCCATAGCTAAGGTCTTAACGGACGTCCACGAAAACTTTTTGCAAAAATGAGGTTGGAATTCTAGATCACCAAAAAGTCTAGAGACTATAGCACACGATAATCGGCAAAATGGGGGGTTTACTTGATCCGGTGTACATTTGACCTTCAAACTGGGATGGTTTGGCTGTGAGGGCTAACTGGCTCCATAGCTAAGGTCTTAACGGTCGTCCACGAAAAATTTTG
>JAJOOF010006347.1:0-14970 GCA_029582545.1 Solanum lignicaule
CCGGTGGTAAATCAACTAACTTCCAAGTTTTATTAGAAATTAGTGATTCCATTTCATCATTTACAGCCTCTTTCCAAAATATAGAATCATGTGAAGATAATGCTTCTTTCAAAGTGAGAGGGTCATCTCCAACATTAAACACATAAAAATCAGGACCAAAATCTTTTTCTACTCTAGCTCTTTTACTTCTTCTTAACTCAAAATCATCAACTTCTTTATTTTTCAAAGTAGAAGTAGAAGAACTAGGTAGTGACAAAATATTTTGTTCAATCCTTTGACCCCCACTATTTTTAGAATCAAAAGGAAATTTATTCTCATGAAAAATAGCATCACCCGATTCTATCACAATATTAAAAAATCTATAGGCTGTACTATTTGTAGCATAACCAAGAAAAGCACAAGTAGTAACTTTCTTACCCAATTTTGTAATCTTGGGATCCATTAGCCTCACAAAGGCTAGACAACCCCAAACTCTTAGATATCCCAAACTTGGCTTGTAACCTTTCCACAATTCAAAAGGTGTCAATTTAGACTTTTTATGAGGCACACGATTCAACACATAACAAGCAGTTAAAATAGCTTCACCCCAAAAATTTAAAGGTGCATGTGACTCAATAAGCATGGCATTAGTCAATTCAACCAAAGTTCTATTTTTCCTTTCCGCTACTCCATTAGATGAAGGAGAGTAAGGAGGAGTAGTTTCATGAATTATTCCCAATGATCTAACAAAAGAATAAAATTCATTTGACTCATATTCACGGCCTCTATCACTTCTAATTCTTTTAATCTTTCTTCCAAACTGATTTTCAACCTCATGGAGATAAGTTTTGAAATTTTCAAAAGCATCACTTTTATTTTTCATCAAGTAAACATATGTAAACTTAGAAAAATCATCAATAAAAGTGATAAAATATCTATTACCTCCACGAGTTAAAATTCCACCAAGTTCACAAATATCAGTATGAGCTAATTCTAACAAATCAGTTTTTCTTTCAACTTGAAAATGAGGCTTTTTAGTGATTTTGGCTTTACTACAAGCCTCACACTTTTTAAAAAAAATTTTAATCATTGGAATTAATCCTAAACTACTCATGATTCCAACATAATGATCATTAATATGACACAAACGAGCATGCCAAAAAATTGATAGAAGAAAGCATATAAACAAAAGTAGAAACTTTATTCATTTCAACATTCAGTTTGAACATCCCATCACATGCATACCCCTTCCCCATAAAAATACCCTTTTTCACTATTACATATTGATCAGATACAATAATCTGTTTAAAGCCTGCTTTATTAAGAAGAAAACTAGACATCAATTTTTTCTTCATAGAAGGAGTATAAAGTTCATCTTTCAAAGTTAATACCCTTCCAGAAGTAAAACACAATTCGACATCTCTCTTTCCAAGCACTTGAGTAGTGTGAGCATCTCCAAGCATGATGGTTTTGGACTCCTCAAAATGAGTATATTTCTTAAACCAGTCTTTGTCATAACAGACATGACGGTTTGCACCAGAATCTGCCCACCATCCATCAACATTCTCAACCATGTTTATGTCGGTAATCACCGCCACAAAAGGTTCTTCGGTAACGTTTGCCTGAGGGTTAGGACCACGTTTTCGGAATCTGCAAAATCGAACAATATGCCCACTCTTGCCACAAACAAAGCATGGTCCCTTGTCTTGAACTTGTTGATTTTGTACTTGGTTATTTTCACCATTATTTTTCTTGGGAGGTCTACCATTATTTTTCTTGAATCTTTTCTTCTTAGGCTTCAAAGATGTATTTTTGTGAGATTCAGGAGTAGCATTATTTGAAGTAATTAAATTTACCTTCGTTGTGATGTTGCTCTCTTCTATTTGTAAAAGTGCATCTTGTCCCCTAGCCTCTTCTTCCATGCGAATTTTCATTATCAAGGTTTCAAGGGAGGTTTCCTTTTGTTTGTGGTGCATAGTTTTTTGAAATTCCTTCCAAGAAGGTGGAAGTTTATCTACTATGCCACAAACAATAAGGTTATCTCCAATTTTTACCTCCTCAGACCTTAGCTCACCAACAATCATTATAAAGTCTTGAGCTTGGTCTACCACTGATTTGTTGTCCACCATTTGGAAACGAAAAAATCTACTAGCCGCATATTTTTTCGCTCCAGCCTCTTCGGTATCATACTTACTCTGCAATGCTTTCCAAATTTTCTTTGCACTAGAGTAAGTTCTATCATAATAATCATAAAAATTATCTGATAGACAATTAAGAATATAATACCGACACTTGTAGGAATCACCATCGTACTTTTCCACTTTCTCTAGATGAGAAGTAGTTTCATCATCATTCATAGAGGTGATGTCTACTTTATTAGGATTCTTCTTAGTTAACACATAAGAAACATTGAGAAGACTTAAGTAGAAAAGTACTTTACACTTCCATCTTTTAAAATGATTACCATTGAACCGAAATGGTTTGTTAAGGTCTCCCATCTTGACATCCGCATTTTTTTCAATTGTAGCCATGATGAATCTCCTTAAAATTGTTAGTGAAAACTTACAAGATAACAAAAATACAACATTACAATTGAAAATAAAAATGAAGAAATAAATCTCTTCAGGCTGAGGCGCGGATATCTCGCTCTCTTTAAGGAGATTCAAGCCCACTGCAGCAAATGTTTTCACCGGTCCAGCAGTAGTCCTTCTTGACTTGTCCCCTCTAGGATACAACAGCCTTAACACAAAGTATAACTCAATAACTCTGGACAAGAGTTGAGTCCAAAGCTTCACAAAAAGAAACACCTCCCTTCAACTAATAAGAACTCTCTTTTTGACAAACCTTATGCACTCTATATTTCTTGTTGTATTGTGTGTAACAAACCAAATGAAGACCACCACTATTTATACTATAATAAGTCTTCCTAGCAATGAATAGAAAGATAATGGTGTAGTAAATAGTGAAGATAATGGTCTTAGGAGTCACATAGGTTACAAGAATAATGGAGGAGTAAAGAGTAAAAAGTAATGGGATAAAAAAGCTAACAGCCACCAACGGCTGAACCTACTGTAATTGCACCAAGGAATTAGTAACATATGCAATTACTCTATGGAGTAATGGACCAACTTAATGGTCCAAACGGCAGCAGAAGAATTTCCATTAACTCCCACCATAGTACAACAAATGAAAGTCAACCAATGCATATTCTAATGCAATAATGAATAGAGGGAGTAATGACTGACTTAGGGGCAAACGATCAATGCTAAAATGTAACATTCTTATAATATTAAAATGCCCCTACACTAACATTGCCAAAAGAACCAATAGTAATCTATGTGGATAATAAATCAGCCATTGCAATGGGTGAAAATCCGGGGTCGCATGGAATAACAAAGCATATCAACATAACGTTTCATGCTTGCAGAGATGCTGAGAAGAATGCTGAAGTTAAGTTGGTGCATTGCATCAGTGAAGATCAGCAGGCTGATATTCTAACCAAGGCTCTTTCCACTAAGAAGTTTGAGTTTCAAAGGTTGTTGCAAAGAGTTTCAATGAAAAATCTTAAGGAGGACTGTTAGAAAATTAAGATTTGTCTAGAAACTCCTATATTGGAGATATTTTGTATTAGATATTATAGATAAGTAAGATTTGTCTAGAAACTCCTAGGTTGGAGATATTTTGTAGTAGATAGGTTAGAAAATTAAGTTTTGTTTAGAAATTCCTAGATAGTAGATATTTTGTAGTAAGATATGTAGTCTTATCTTGAATTGACTATAGACTCTCCTCTTTTGAAGACCAAATCACTAGCAGATGTTTATGAGCAATGCAATTTCGCTCTTGTTGAACCATCCTTATTTGAAGAAGCAGCAAACCACAAAGTGTGGATTTTAGAAATGGAGGAGGAACTTTCCATGATTAATAAAAATGATACTTGGAAGTTGGTTGATAGGCCAGAAGAGAAGAATATTATCAGCGTCAAATGGGTCTATCGAACAAAGTTTAATCCAGATGGCTCCATCTTGAAGCATAAAGCTAGACTTGTAGTTAAAGGTTAATCCTAGCCGCCAGAAGTGGACTTTGGAGAAACGTTTGCTCCTGTTGCGCATCATGAGACAGTAAGGTGTCTAGTCGCTCTCGCAGCACAATACAAGTGGAAAATATTCTATTTGGATGTCAAATCTGCATTTCTTAACGAATTGCTTGAGAAAGACATTTATGTTGAACAACCTGAAGGTTTTACAGTTGCAGGTGAAGAAGACAAGGTGTACAAGCTTCTATGATCTTAAAAAATCCACAAGAGCTTGGTATAGTAGGCTGGATTCTCATTCGCTGTCTCAAGGCTTCAACAAAAGTGTAAATGAGCCTACTTTGTACTTCAAAAGGCAAGGGGATGGGATGTTGATTATGATATCATTTTATGTCGATGATTTGATGATTACAGGTGAAAATCTTCTTGCGGTTCAAGAAGTTAAAAATGAAATGCTAAAAGTTTTTGAGAATGTCCGATCTAGGAGAAATGATGTTTTTCTTTGGAATGGAGATATCTCAATTTTGTGAAGGAATTTTCTTGTGGAAAAAGAGGTATTCCTTGAATCTATTAAAAAGGTTCAAGCTTGACAAGTGCAAAGCTATTGCAACTCCACTTGTTGTGAATGAAAAATTAATGAAGGATGATGGCGAAGAGAGGGCAGATCCAAAAGTTTATAGAAGTCTTATTGGAAGTCTATTTTATCTAAGAACTTCTAGGGAGACATAATGTTCGCTATTAGTTTGTTATCTCGATATATGCAAAGTCCCAGCACTATGCATTTTAGAGCTACTAAAAGGGTTTTAAGGTACATTAGAGGGACAATTAATTATGGAATCTAGTAAAGAAATGTGGAGAATGGAGCTCTTATTGGCTATTCAGATAGTGATTGGGGTGGATGTTTGGATGATTACAAAAGCTCTTCTAGTTACTGTTTTTCGTTTGGTTCAGGCATTTTTTGTTGGAGCACAAAGTAGCAAGATATTGTAGCACAATCTTTAGCAGAAGTCGAGTATGTGGCTGTTGCATCTGCTACAAATCAAGCAGTTTAATTAAGAAAGATCTTGTTGGAATTGAATTTGTTGCCAAAAGAACCAACAGTGATCTATGTGGACAATAAATCATCCATTGAGATGGCTGAAAATCCGGGGCCGCATGGAATAACAAAGCATATCAATATAAGGTGTCATGCTTTAAGAGATGCTGAGAAGAATGGTGAAGTTAAGTTGGTGCATTGCATTAGTGAAGATCAGCAGGCTGATATTCTGACCAAAGCTCTTTCCACTAAGAAGTTTGAGTTTCAAAGGTTGTTGCAACGAGTTTCAATGAAAAATCTTAAGGGGGAGTGTTAGAATATTAAGATATTTCTAGAAACTCCTAGATTTGACATATTTTGTATTAGATATGTTAGAAAAGTAATATTTATCTAGAAACTCCTAGGGTGGAGATATTTTGTAGTAGATATGTTAAAAAATTATGTTTTGTCTAGAAACTCCTAGATAGTAGATATTTTGAAGAAAGATATGTAATCTCGATTTAAAATGAGTGGTGGTTAGTGAGTCACATATGTACATAGTTTGGTGTGAGATATATTTCTTATCACGTGGTTGTAATTCAAACAATTTATCTATAAATAGACCATATGTAATGAAACATCTAGAGAAAAAAATTGAACTCAAGGAAACTTAATCCTTCTTCTTCACTTTCAGATTTTCTATAGAAATTTAGAGATACGATTTCCTACTTTTTACACCTTGTAGACCTGAAGTTCTTTTTTTTTTTTTTGGTGTAACATGGTATCAAAGCCTATTTCCTAAGGGATCTGAATCAAATTTTGTTTGTTTCTCTCATCTACTTTCTTTTCTTTCTTGAATTTGCCTGCTGAAAATCAACCAACGACAAATACTCTGACTTTTACCGGAGAGAATTATCACATATGTGCCATCAAAATGAAGGCTTGTCAAAAGGCTCTCAACTTATGGGAAGTTGTTGAGCTTGGAGAACCTACTGTCCAACCATTGAGAGTTAATGCTACTCTAAATGAAATTAAAAAGTATGATTAGTTGGTGACTAGATCTCCACGAGCTCTCACCCTGCATAGATTAAAGTCTTATGGACGTGATCTTTACGAGTATTTTGACTTGTGAAACAGCCAAAGAGGCTTGGGATAAGTTAAAGGAGGAGTTTGAAGGCAATAGTAGAGTAAAGTGTGTTTGACTTTTAGCATTGAGAAGAGATTTTTACCTTTTGAAGATGAAAGACTAAACTAGTGTGAAAGAATACTCTTTAAAGTTGATGGAGATTGTGAACCAGATAAGAATACTCGGTGAAACCTTTCCAGGTCAGAAAGTTGTAGAGAATATCTTGGTAAGCTTTCCAGACAAATTTGAATAAAAAATATCAGCTGTTGAAGAGTCTTGTGACTTGACTACTCTTACAATAGCCGAAATAATCTCCAAATTGCAAGTCCAAGAGGAACCGTCACTATGAGAAGTGAAGGGATAGTAGAAGATGCCTTTCAAGCAAGGCATAAATTGAAACATCAAAAGGAAAGAAAAAAAGTCTGGACGGATACATCTGTAAAGGTAAAATCTGGTGGAAACCAAGGTGATTTGTCAATAAAAGGAAAATTTCCACCTTGTGGCATTTGTAAGAAGAAAAACCACTTAGAGAAGAATTGTTTGCAGAATTCAAAGAGGTCTCCAATTCAATGAATAAATTGTAAGAAGTATGGTCACATTGAGAGGTATTGTAGGCAAAAGCAAAATCAAAGTGTCCAGTCTTCCCATCGAGTGAATTTCGCAGATCATTACCAAGTTGGTAAATCAGAGGAGGAGGTTTTCATGGCCTCGCACACATCACATATTGACCAATGTAAATGGTATGTTGATAGCTCATGCACAAGGCACATGGCGATTAATGAAAATTTGTTTGTTACCTTGGACAGATCTCATAGAACCAAAGTGAAGCTTGGAAATCGCGCATTCATGGAAGCTCACGGTAGAGGGTTAGCAAAATTTTCTACTGACGAAGGTATGGAAATTATTAATGATGTTCTTTTGCGCCAAATTTGACTCAAAACTTGTCAAGTGTTGCTCAATTGTTTCATAAATACTATTCTCTAGATGTTAAGTTCAAACAATGTGTCATTTATTATCCTAAACGATGTGAAGTATCTAAAATTAGCCTGATTGGCAATTCCGTTCCAATTTGATGCTATTCTATTGATGTCTTTCAATGTTGAATTGAGTGATACTTGGCTTTGGCACAAAAGGTTCGGTCATTACAACCTTAGCTCACTAGTGTATATGCAATCAAAGGGTATGGTGCTTGAAGTACCCAAAATTTACACTTGTATAGATGTTTGGAAGTCTATGGAGAAATAAGGAAAAGCTAGAATTGGTTCATACAGATGTATGTGGACCAATGAGGACATTATTTTGTTCTCTTTGTAGATGATCTGACTCGAATAACATGGGTCTACTTTCTTAGTAGCAAATATCAAGTGTTTTCTATTTTCGAAGAATTCAAAGCTTTGGTAGAAAGGGAGAGTGGCTGTAAATTGAAGTATATTAGATCTGATAATGGAACTGAATATACTCAGTATTAGTTCAGCAAGTAATGTAAAGATTTGGGTATCCAACAACAATTTACTATAAGCTACATTCCACAATAGAATGGGGTGTCTTAGAGGAAGAACAAAACTGTGATGGAGATGGCAAAATGCATGTTGGCAGAAAAGAAGATGCCTAAATACTTTTGGGCTGAAGCAGTCAATACCACTATCTATTTGCTAAAATAGATTTCCAACTAGAGTAGTCCAAGACATGACACCATTTGAGCATAGAAGGGTATCAAGCCATCTGCAAGACACTTGAAGGTATTTGGTTTTGTATGCTATGCAGATGTTCGTGATGCTAAAAGAGGCAAATTAGATAGCAAGGCAAAACTGTGTGTTCTGTTGGGCTATAGTACAGTTGCAAATGGATACAAAGTGTACAATATTAGTAATAAGAAGGTGTTTGTTAGTAGCGATCTTGTAGTGGATGAGTCTAGCCACTATGATTGGGATCGAGATATTGTCGTGAAGAACCAAGGTGGGAGTACTTCAGCTGCAACTCCAAATCAGCAAAAAGGTGATACTTCCTCTAGTCCTATTGCTGGAAAAAAAAATACAGATGTTGAATTGACTATACACTCTCCTGTTTTGAAGACCAAATCACTAGCAGAAGTTTATGAGCAATGCAATTTCGCCCTTGTTGAACCATCCTCATTTGAAGAAGCAGTAAACCACAAAGTGTGGATTTTAGAAATGCAGGAGGAACTTTCAATGATTAATATAAATGATATTTGGAAGTTGGTTGATAGGCCGGAAGTTCAAATGAGTTAGGAACCTTTACTTGAAACCTTACTTTTCCCCCTTTATCTTTCTTGTCTAGCGCTGAAAGTTCACTTTCTTTCATTTTTGTTATGGAAAGTGAAATTCATTTTGTTTAGTACGAGATCGCTTCACACCTCGCGGTGCTTACACCTCTCGCCTATCGAATTTCTGTTCAAAAACCTCGTCCGAGAACTTTTATAGAGAAGGATTTCTTTCTTTACGTTGAGTTAATTAACCGGGCGGGTTTGCCTAGATGCCTAGTAAAGAACGAGCTAGTGGGACAGAGCTCATTAGGTTAAAACTAGGGGAGTGCTTGCTAATAGCGAAAGGTTAACATCTTTCCTCCCTTATAAGTAGTAGCGAACATCAGGTAACTTCGTGCTGTAAAATGACAGATTGGTAATGAAAAGCAATGTACTAAGAAAGCGCAACTCTATTAGACCTTTATCTGGAAAAAGCTGGAAGAAAGGCGAGAAAGAAAGGTTGCCTAATACTAATAAGGGCGGGTAAGAAAGAGAGGTCAGGTGACTAGCTTAGTAACTTTATTCAATCTAAAAGGTTTGCTCAGTGGGTTGGTTTGGCCGCCTTTAAGAGAGGGGCGCATCCACCGAAGATGGCAGCGGGAAAGACTGGAGTACGAACGAGGTAGCTTATGCTTTTTTTCATCCTCACTACCTGGTTTGTAGTAGAATCTGGAGAATATGAACTTCTCGCATTCAGAAGAATGTTATCGGTGTCAAATGGGTCTATCGAACAAAGTTTAATCCAGAGGGCTCCATCTTCAAGCATAAACCTAGACTTATAGTTAAAGGCTATTCTCAGCAGCCTAGAGTGGACTTTGGAGAAACATTTACTCCTGTTGCGCAGCATGAGACAACAAGGTGTCTAGTCGCCCTCACAGCACAATACAAGTGGAAAATATTCTATTTGGATGTCAAATATACATTTCTCAATGGATTTCTTCAGAAAGACATTTATGTTGAACAACCTGAAGGTTTTAAAGTTTCAGGTGAAGAAGACAAGGTGTACAAACTTTTATGATCTTAAAAAATCCATAAGAGCTTGGTATAGTAGGCTGGATTCCCATTCGATGTCTCACGGCTTCAACAGAAGCCTAAATGAGCCTACTTTGTACTTCAAAAGGCAAGGGGATAGGATGTTGATTATGATATCAGTTTATGTCAATGATTTGATGATTATAGGTGAAAATCCTCTTGTGGTTCAAGTAGTTAAAAATAAAATGCTAAAAGTTTTTAAGATGTCCAATCTAGGAGAAATGAAGTTTTTCCTAGGAATGGAGATATCTCAATCTTGTGAAGGAATTTTCTTGTCGCAAAAGAGGTATGCATTGAATCTGTTAAAAAGGTTCAAGCTTGACAAGTTCAAAGCTATTGCAACTCCACTTGTTGTGAATGAAAAATTAATGAGGGATGATGGCGAAGAGAGGGCAGATCTAAAAGTTTATAGAAATCTAATTGGAAGTCTATTGTATCTAACAGCTTCTAGGCAGACATAATGTTCGTTGTCAGTTTGTTATCTCGATATACGCAAACTCCCAGAACTAAGCATTTTGAAGCTGCTAAAAGGGTTTTAATGTACATTAGAGGACGATTGATTATGGAAACTGGTATAGAAATGTGGAGAATGGAGCTCTTATTGGCTATTCATATAGTGATTGGGACGGATGTTTGGATGATTACAAAAGCACTTCTAGTTACTATTTTTTGTTTGGTTCAGGCATTTTTTGTTGGAGCACAAAGAAGCATGATATTGTAGCACAATCTTTAGCAGAAGCCGAGTATGTGGCTGCTACATCTCCTACAAATCAAGTAGTTTAATTAAGAAAGATCTTGTTGGAATTGAATTTGTTGCCAAAAAAATCAACAGTGAACTATGTGAAAAATAAATCAGCCATTGCGATGGCTGAAAATTTTGGGCCGCATGGAAGAACAAAGCATATCAACAAAAGGTTTCATGCTTTAATAGATGCTGAGAAGAATGGTGAAGTTAAGTTGGTGCATTGCATCAGTGAAAATCAGCAGTCAGAAGGCTCTTTCCACTAAGAAGTTTGAGTTTCAAAGGTTGTTGCAACGAGTTTCAATGAAAAATCTTAAGGAGGAGTGTTAGAAAATTAAGATTTGTCAAGAAACTTCTAGATTGGAGATTTTGTATTAGATATGTTAGAAAAGTAAGATTTGTCTAGAAACTCCAACGTTGGAGATATTTTGTAGTCGATATGTTAGAAAATTATGTTTTGTCTAGAAATTCCTAGATAGTATATATTTTGTAGTAAGATCTGTAGGCTTGATTTAAAAGGAGTGGTGGTTAGTGAGTCACATATGTACATAGTTTGATGTGAGTTATTTTGCTTATTATGTGGTTGTAATTCTCACACTTTATCTATAAATAGACCATATATAATGAAACAATTAAAGAAATAAATTGAACTCAAGAAAACTTAATCCTTTTTTTTCACTTTCAGATTTTCTGTAGAAATTTTCAGATGTGATTTCCTACTTTTTACACCTTGTAGACCTGAAGTTCTTTTTTTTTTTTTTTGGTGTAACATGGTATCAGAGACTATTTCCTAAGGGATATGAATCAAATTTTGTTGTTTCACTCATCTTCTTTCTATTCTTTCTTGAATTTGCTTGCTGAAAATCAACCAACGACAGATCCTTCGAATTTTACCAGAGAGAATTATCACATATGGGCCATCAAAATGAAGGCTTGTCTAAAGGCTCTCAACTTATGGGAAGTTGTTGAGCTCGGAGAACCTACTGTCCAGCCATTGAGAGTTAATGCAACTCTCGAAGAAATTAAAAAGTATGAGGAGTTGGTGACTAGATCTCCACGAGCTCTCACCCTGCATACATGCAAGTCTGACGGACGTGATATTTACGAGGATTATGACCTGTGAAACAGCCAAAGAGGCTTGGGATAAGTTAAAGAAGGAGTTTGAAGGCAGCAGTAGATTAAAGTCTGTTAGACTCTTAGCATTGATGAGAGAGTTTGACCTTTTGAAGATGAAAGACTCAAATAGTGTCAAAGAATACTCTTTAAAGCTGATGTAGATTTTGAACCAAATAAGAATACTTGGTGAAACCTTTCTAGATCAGAAAGTTGTAGAGAAGATCTTGGTCAGCCTTCCAGACAAGTTTGAATCAAAAAAATCAGTTGTTAAAGAGTCTTGTGACTTGACTACTCTTACAACAGCCGAACTAATCTCCAAATTGCAAGTCCAAGAGCAATGGTCACTATGAGAAGTGAAGGGATAGTAGAAGATGCCTTCCAACCAAGGCATAAATTCAAACCTCAAAAGGAAAGAAAAAAATTCTGGACGGATAAATCTGGAGAGTTAAAATATGGTGCAAACCAAGGGGATTTGTCGATTAAAGGAAAATCTCCACCTTGTGGCATTTGTAAGAAGGGAAACCACTTAGAGAAGAATTGTTGGTAGAATTCAAATAGGTCTCCAATTCAATGAATATATTTTAAAAAGTATGGTCACATTAACAGGTATTGTAGGCAAAGGCAAAATCAAAGTGTCCAGTCTTCCGATCGAGTGATTTTCGCAGTGATTACCAAGTTGGAAAATCATAGGAGGAGGTTTTCATGGCCTTGCACACATCACATAATGACCAATTTAAATGGTATGTTAACAGCGCATGCACAAGGCACATGGCGATTGATGAAAATTTGTTTGTTACTTTGGACAGATCTCGTAGAACCAAAGTGAAGCTTGGAAATTGCGCATTCGTGGATGCTCACGGTAGAGGGTCAGTAAAATTTCCTACTGACGAAGTTACAGAAATTATTAATGAAGTTCTTTTTGTGCCAAATTTGACTCAAAACTTGTCAAGTGTTGCTCAATTGTTTCATAAATATTATTCTCTTAATTTTAAGGACAAACAATGTGTCATTTATGATCCAAAAGGATGTGAAGTAGCTAAAATTAGCATGATTGACAATTCCTTTCCAATTTTATGTTATTCTATTGATACTTGGCCTTTCAATGTTGAATTGAGTGATACTTGGCTTTGGCACAAAAGGTTCGGTCATTATAATCTTAGCTCACTAGTGTATATGCAATCAAAGGGTATGGTGCTAGAAGTACCCAAAATTGACATGTGTAGAGATGTTTGTGAGTCATATCAATTTGGTAAAATGCATAGACGATCCTTTCCTAAAGGAAGTCTCTGGATAAATAAGGAAAAGCTAGAATTGGTTCATACAGATGAATGTGGACCAATGAGGACAGTTTCTTTGAGTGGAAACAAGTATTTTGTTCTCTTTCTAGATGATCTAACTCGAATGACATGGGTCTACTTTCTTAGTAGCAAATATCCAGTGTTTTCTATTTTCGAAGAATTCAAAGCTATGGTAGAGAGGGAGGGTTGCTGTAAATTAAAGTATATTAGATCCTATTAAGGAATTGAATATACTTAGTATTAGTTCAACAAGTACTGTAAAGATTTGGGTATCCAACAACAATTAACTGTGAGCTATACTCAACAACAGAATGGGGTGTCTGAGAGGAAGAACAAAACTGTGATGGAGATGGCAAGATGCATGTTGGCAGAAAAGAAGATGCCTACATACTTTTGGGCTGAAGCAGTCCATTCCACTGTCTATTTGCTAAAATAGATTACATACTAAAGCAGTACAAGACATGACACCATTTGAGCATGGAAGAGTATCAAGCCATCTGCAAGACACTTGAACGTATTTGGTTCCGTATGCTATGCAGATGTTCCTGATGCTAAAAGAGGCAAATTAGATAGCAAGGAAGAAATGTGTGTTCTGTTGGGCTATAGTACAGTTGCAAATGGATACAAAGTGTACAATGTTAGTAGTAAGAAAGTGTTTATTAGTACAGATCTTGTAATGGATGAGTCTAGCCACTATGATTGGGATCGAGATATTGTTGTGAGGAACCAAGGTGGGAATACTTCAGCTGCAACTCCAAATCAGCAAAAAGGTGATACTCCCTCTAGTCCTATTGCTGGAAGAAAAAAAATACAGATGTTGAATTGACTATATACTCTCCTATTTTGAAGACCGAATCACCAGCAGAAGTTTATGAGCAATGCAGTTTCGCTCTTGTTGAACCATTCTCATTTGAAGAAGCAGCAAACCACAAAGTGTGGATTTTCGAAATGCAGGAGGAACTTTCACTTATTAATAAAAATGATACTTGGTGGTTGGTTGATAGGCCAGAACAAAAGAATGTTATCGTTGTCAAATGGGTCTATCGAACAAAGTTTAATCCAGATGGCTCCATCTTCAAGCATAAACCTAGACTTATAGATAAAGGATATTCTCAGCAGCCTAGAGTGGACTTTGGAGAAACGTTTGCTCATGTTGCACATCAAGAGATAGCAAGGTGTCTAGTCGCTCTCGCTGCACAATACAAGTGGAAAATATTCTTTTTGGATGCCAAATCTGCATTTCTCAACGGATTACTTGAGAAAGACATTTATGTTGAACAACATAAAGGTTTTTAAGTTGTAGGTGAAAAAGACAAGGTGTACAAGCTTCTATGATCTTAAAAAATCCCCAAGAGTTTGGTATAGTAGACTTGATTCTCATTCGATGCTTCAAGGCTTCAACAGAAGCCTAAATGAGACTACTCTGTACTTCAACAGGAAAGCGGATGGGATGTTGATTATTATATCAGTTTATGTCAATGATTTGATGATTATAGGTGAAAATCCTCTTGTGGTTCAAAAAGTTAAAAATGAAATGCTGAAAGTTTTTGAGATGTCCGATCTAGGAGAAATGAAGTTTTTCCTGGGAATGTAAATTTCTCAATCTTGTGAAGGAATTTTCTTGTTGCAAAAGAGGTATGCCTTGAATATGTTAAAAAGGTACAAGCTTGACTAGTGCAAACCTATTGCAACTCCGCTTGTTGTGAATGAAAAATTAATAAAGTATGATGGTTAAGAGAGGGCAGATCCAAAAGTTTATAGAAGTCTTATTGGAAGTCTATTGTATCTAACTGCTTCTAGGCAGACATAATGTTCGCTGTCAGTTTGTTATCTCGATATATGCAAAGTCCCAACACTGAGCATTTTGGAGCAGCTACAAGAGTGTTAAGGTACATTAGAGGGACGATTAATTATGGAATCTGGTATAGAAATGTGGAGAATGGAGCTCTTATTGGCTATTCAGATAGTGATTGGGGATGATGTTTGGATGATTACAAAAGCACTTCTAGTTACTGTTTTTCGTTTGGTTGAGGCATTTTTTAGTGGAGCACAAAGAAGCAAGATATTGTAGCACAATCTTCAGCAGAAGCCGAGTATGTGGCTACTGCATCTGCTACAAATCAAGCAGTTTAATTAAGAAAGATCTTGTTGGCATTGAACTTGTTGCCAAAAGCACAAACAGTGATCTATGTGAACAATAAATCAGCCATTGCGATGGTTGAAAATCCGAGGCAGCATGGAAAAACAAAGCATATCAACATAAGGTTTCATGCTTAAAGAGATACTGAGAAGAATGGTGAAGTTAAGTTGGTGCATTCCATCAGTGAATATCAGCAGGCTAATATTCTGACCAAGGCTCTTTCCACTAA
>JAJOOF010006348.1:0-20581 GCA_029582545.1 Solanum lignicaule
GATTACTTGCAGAGAACTGAATAATACACAAAAGGAACTGGGAGGATTTGGAAAATGACAGCTACGAAAAAGGGTTAAAGAAGCTATGAGCTCACCCAGAAGAATCTCTATAAAGTCGATCTGCACCCCAAGCAAGTAACTCACGTACACAGTCCAAAGAACCTTCTCGAGCTGCTAAATGCAGTGGCGTACTTCCTGGACGGCTGCAAAGTCTTTAATGTCAATTAACCTTCAACATACAGTATTTAAGTAAAAGCAACTCGTGGAGAGTTTTAATACCCATAGCCACCACTAGAAGCACAGACAAGAGCCTCATTGCTTAGAAGAATCCGGACACATGCTGGTCTACCATGACGGGCTGCTAAATGCAATGGGGTTGCACCACTCCCATCTCTTATGTTCACGAATCTCGCAAATCCCCTGCACTCGAATTAACATATTGCAATTCATTAATAAAATAGCTTAATGCACCTGATGCTCAAATAGGGAACTTTGACAAGGAAGAAGGAAAAAAAATCCTGGCTTTAGAAATAAATCTCACTAAATTGTAGTTGTACACTTGACACGAGAAGCAAAGGAGAGCAGAGTCGAAGGAATAGAAATTTACCAAGATTGAGCAACAGGAGCCGAATGAGCGGATGCAAGTATCGATTGTAGGCAGTCAGAGCGGCCATGGTAAGCAGCATAATGCAGACAAGTTCTTCCATGAAGTGAATCAAACATTAAAATCTAAAACATACGAAGAATTACCAATTAACAACCCATCTCAATTAGTCGAAGAAACTATTACAAACGAAATTCACATACATTAGCACCTAGCTGAATTAGCCTCTCCACGCAGGACACATTTCCATGCATAGCAGCTAACATTAATGGAGTCTGAAGTAATTCACAATCACACAAATCAAAACAACAAAAAAAAAAAAAAACAAATTTCAATGATTATCTTTCCAAAATGCTACAAAGTTGACAATTTTTCAATCAAATGAACATCACAAAGTGAAACTTCTTGAGAATTAGAATACACAATTGGCAAAATACACTAAGAACACATGAATCACAATTCACAACTACTACTACATACCTGTTTGTGGCGATTCAAGATGTCTGGATTAACCCCACGATCCAAAAGCATACACAGAACCTATCCAAAATCACTCATCAAAGATCAACAATCATTACAAACAAACAAAAGGGAAAAACAAGATTGTAAAGACTACATTTTTTTCCTGACAAAGGGTTGCTCGAACGATAAACACCCTCCACATCCACCTCCCACTTTACGGTTACATCACTCATCAAAGATCAAGAACCATTAACACCCAAACCCCACCTTTACAAAAACAGGAAAAACCAAGATTGTAAAGACTCAACTTTTTTTTCTGACAAAAGGGGTTGCTCGAATGATAAGCACCTTCACCTCCCATTCTAAGGTGACCATCACTCATCACAGATCAAGAACCATTAACACCCCACCTTTTAAAAAAAAAACAGGAAAAACCAAGATTGTAAAGACTACATTTTTATCTGACAAAAGGGGTTAGCTCAAATAATAAGCACCTCCACATCACTGATCTACCTTTAAATAAAAGCATAAAAAATAAACAAGAGGGGTTGCTCAATGGTAAACACCCTCAACTTTTCAATTCTAAGGTTGTGCATTCGAATTACCAAGAGAGCAAAAAGACTACATTTTTAGTCTGACAAAAGGCGTTGCTTAGATAGTAAGCTACTTCCAATTCTAACAATTCTAAGGTTGTGGATTCGAGTCACGAATAAAGCAAAAAAGACTACATTTTTATTCAAGAAAATGAAAAACCAACCTCGATCTGGCCATTAATAGCAGCTACATGAAGTGCAGAGAACTTCCCACTAATAGTTGTAAGTCGAATCACATTTGGATTTTCATCAACCATAGCTTCAACTTTTTCAACCTCACCATTTTGGACTGCAATAAACAATCCATGTTCATTGGATTGTTGTCCACAGCTCAATTTCTGCCCCATCACCACCTCTCTATTAGCATTGAAAGTGAAGTAACCCCCCGGAGAGTGAATATCACGCGCTACCCACCACGGCGGAGGTGGACGGTGGGGAGTGAAATTGAGTAATGGAAAGTGTTAAAAAGAGAGGTAAAATGGTAATAAAAGGAGTTTGTTCCTGCCCGCCCGGTAAGAGTATGGGCAGATGCCCGTTGCTGTTCGGTGGGGGATTAATTGTCAGTTTTTTTTTTTTTTAAAAAAAACATTTTTTTATTTTTTACTTTTTGGACTTTACTTTTACTGGAGCTGAATACTATAGTATCAAGAATATTCTGTTTCAACTATTGAAATAACGGAAGAAATTAACAAAAGATAAAATTTCATTATTAGTCAATAAAAAGTTTGTGCGAATATCATTTAGTCATAGGTGGAGTCATATTAGGCGAAGGGTAGTTGTGGGTGTACATCATTTGCTAAAAAAAAATTATTGAAATTTTTTGCATGTCTTTAATATAATTGAGAAGAAAATTTACATATTATTTACTAATTTTTAGCTCCGTCATTGTTAGTGATAGATTATAAAAAAAATTCAATTAGTTAAGAGCTTTTTAGCGATAAATTAACTAGAAATTATCGACAAATTTAGTAGTTAATTTTAGTATTTTCTTATAGTGAAAGAAGAAAAAGAAAGAGAGAAGATGAATCTTATTTGGCTCCACATGGTATAAGGGTGGTTGTATTATTTTATATGGAAAGAAGAAAAACATTATTGCATTTAGAAAGATTTTAATAGTTAGAAAATTTTGTTAAGTAATTGTATTGTAGTAAGGGGATTATAATATTGAAATAATTTGGATGGTAAAATAATCTTTTTAGCTTCTTTTTTAATACAATAACATTATCTCATTACGATTTTGATTAAATAAGACATGATGTTCTTCAACTCATCGAGGATATGATTTTACAATATTTGGAGATTGCGAACTAAGATGGAAGGTTAATAGATAACTAAGCATTATCTCGTTTTACTCGGGATGAAGCTTGGTGGTAGTTTGACTCTTTCTAATAAATCATGCATTATTATTTTTTTCTAATTCACTCTTTCTAATTTAGTCCAATATATATATATGTCAGTTATAGACTTATAGTTAATGTTATTAATTGATTTTCTTAAATACTCTATGAGACTATGACCATTCAATTAGGTATAAATAATTTCCAAAATAAAAAATAAAAAATTCGATTAGACTTTTTATTCACGTATGGGCAACCATGCTCATTTCATGTCCAACGTTATACTAAAAAACAAATGGATTTTCTCTTTAATTTTAACTATTTATTTTTGTTGAAATGAAATAATTAAAGTGAGCTAAGCAAGTTCTTTTAGGAGCTCTTATTATTAAATTGATTTTATAACATCATTTTTTAAATGTAAATATTAAGCTGCACTATTTGACAATGTATACAGAATAATTTAATTTAAAATTCAAGCAAAAAATGCCTGTTAAATTTAAGGGGGATATTTCATTTTTGCTATAATTTAAATTATACTTTTTGAATTTTATTAGGTTTGATTTCTTCATATAATTTTAGTGTTCTTCTTTACAAGAGGAAGAATAGATTTATTTTTATTTTTCTCCAAAATTGTATTAGGCTGAGTTTTTTTCATATTGAATGTTTGTCAGTTTATGTCCTTAGATTAGCTTTTACTAGAAGAATTTATTGAATTTTGAGTGATATATTTATACCGAATGAAATATCATTACGAATAATATTTTAACACACCTCAAGCTATTAAATTTTCTTGCAATTTTTACGATTAAATATTTTTCGTAATATTTCAACCATTATCGGAGACCATAGTGAGAATTCCTTATTGCCATATACACTGATCCCTTAATAAGATCATTAATTCTTTACCTTACCATTTAAATAGAAGTGAAGATTTTTTAAAAATTATATTTTGTTTTCAGATATCTTACGTATAAGGAGTACTAAATATTTCCTTAGAATTTTGACATAATTTTTTTGGAAACTTTCGCATATAGCCACTTAAAAATAACTTAATTATGCTTCATAACTATAGTTTGTTAATTACGATTCGTAGCTACATGTTATAGGGAGGAGAGAGACAACAAGATTGGGAGAGGGAGAAGAGAGGCGAGCGAGAGAGGGCAGAGAGTGGAGAGAGACGAACTGTATATGTATTGTATATAAATAATTGATATACATATGTATCTGTATATCTGGCAAGAGAGATTGGGAGAGGGAGGAGAGTGGCGAGTGAGACTGGGAGAGAGAGGTGAGAGTGAGCGAGAAAGGTCAGAGAGTGGAAAGATGCTAATTGTATTTGTATATATGTCATATAAGTGTATATATGTGTATATATGTGTGTGTATAATGTGTATTTGTATATGTATAAAAGAGGGCAAGCGACATAATTAAAGCTAAAATTAAGTTATAAATCGTAATTAATTCAAATTATAGGTATATTAGCTAATTAATAGCATATGTTTATTTTTCTACGTAATTTTTCCAGTTTTTTTTTAATAATAATAGATGACAAGATCAATTAACCATCATTAGAATCCCATACGTTTTTCTATTTTAGTCAAAATTATACGGCTTATTAAAGAGAATCTTGAATTCTAAATAGTTGGCACTAGGGCTGCTTTACATTAGTCAATTTAATCCCATATTATTCCACAAAAAAAATTTTAAAAATTAGGAATAACACCTTTTTAATGATATTTTAAGCTAAAGAAAACGATATTTAGCAGTAACATTGACAAATTTTTAATTAATTAAAGATATGTGCTAATTGGATCAAGAAAAGTACACTTAATTATGTTGAAAGTTGGTCACCTCTTAGACCTAAACAGTACTTAATATTTGACAATTAATTTAAGCAGTAAAACAGATATTTAATGTCACGATCATATCATTATGGGAGACAAATTATCGACATATTATATTATCCCAATAAATGTGTTGAGTTTCTCACGTGTGAAATCGTGCAGATCTCTTTATATGATTTTAGACAATTTTAATCTTTTTGTTGAGTTCATTTTTATGATTGAATCGTTAGACTTGAAAATTGATAAAAATAAAAGTGTATCTAGCACATTGAAAATATTTTTTAATTTTCCTCCTATTATTGTTGGACCTCAATTATCATTAATGTTAATTTTTAGGTTAAAAATGATCAAATTATGTTTAATCGATTATACACTTCAATTATATATTTGTAATACGATGATGAATATACATCAACGATATTGATTATAATTTATTATGTCTAAAGGGGGTAAAATGAATTTGTAGAAATTTCACAGGGTCTATTATTTGAACATTATTATTTAACTTTCGAAATGTAGTGACTGAAAAATTATACATCACTAAAGTAGAAAAGAAACTGCGTGAAGTTCAAAGAAAGACGACATAAATATGAAATTATTTTACAGTGAATAACTTATAAGCTTTTACTGAATGACTTAAATAATAGTCAGACACCACATTGCTACCATTTTTTTTTTTACCAATTGATTAAAAATATTAGGTGTCCGTTTGATCATGGATATATTTTCACTTTTTTCAAAATATTATTTTGAAAAAGTATTTGAACATAAAATTATTACTATAATTTTCTATTTTGGAACATTTAGAAATATGAAAAGTTCCAAAAAAATATTTTTACCAGTGAGGTGCTGGTGAAGGCTATTTACTTTTCAAGAAGAAGAGAAGTAAATCCCAAAATGACTATATTTATCCTTTCCAATTATTTTTTCTCTTGTTTGATTTTCCGGTATTCATATTGGAGTTCGATTAAATTTGAATTCACATCGGAAAGTTTCATATTGGGGAGTAAACGCTTCCTAACAAAGACGATTTATACCAAAGGAGACTCACACCTTGTTTGTTTTGATTGTTACTTAAATTCCATTGTATCGTATCGTTTAAATCAATCGTTTGGTAACAACGAAAAGACCTATGTAACGACTGATTTGGTGTGATCACATCATTACTTTATTCTCATTTTATCTTTATTTATTATTTAATATAATCATATTTCATCTTTTATCCTACCTTTTATAGTAGTTTTACCATGTAGTACCCTACTTTTCTCGTAGATTTATCATTCAAATTATAAATATATAACATTATGTAATGACGGAAAATGATACAATCTATCAAACATTGTATTCATTAAAATAAATACAGTATAATACAATACAATATGATACATTATAAAATAATACGTAACAACCATTCAAAACAAAGTATAGTAATCCTTATCTTGTTTCCTTCTTTATTTCCTCCACCCACCCACCCCCACCCCATATTTACGACTTATTTCAAATAGCAAGCTTCCTTTGTTTTTAAATTTACATCTACTATCTAGTATAGTCAAATAAAGATGAATAATTGATTATTTGGAAAATATATTTTACAAAATTTTCAAGTTTTCCCTCACATAATTTCAATTTAAATTTCATGTTTAAACATAACTATCAATTTTCAAATACTAACATTTTTCAACTCCAATTTTAATTATTAGATTTTTTTTTTTAAAAAGCTTCAACCAAATCACATCTAAATTAAACTAACTTTGGTTAAAATAGACAACTTTGAAATAGAGAATAAACCATACACTCAACAATAATAGAGTTATGAGTGTTAAAAGGTAGTAGGTTATAGGTAGTGTACAAATTTGGGCAAACAAATAGGTCCATACATATATCAACCATGAAAGTATTCGTAGAGGGCAAGTAACTCACTCACATATAAATGTTCGCGAATTTATGATTTCTAGAATATATGTATATTACTAGAAAAAGAAGGAAAAAAATATAGTAATCAGAATTGATTCTTTTAAGTTCTTTAAGAGAAATAACTCAACGTTCAATTAAATACATTATTTAGTTTTATTATAACATAAGTATAACAGAAAATACTATATATATATATAATTCAGGTGATATATTCTGGAGTAAATTAATTCAATCTTAAATAGTAAAGATGTGTAATAAATCGTCATAACAATTTAAACGTGTAATTGACTTTTCGAGATAAATTATGGTTTTTTCCCTTCTAAAGAAGTACATGCATGATGCTTGTCTACTTCTAATTAAAGGTACGGTTCATTTAACCTGTTTTAATTCAAAGTGTTTCTCATATCATTCTCAACTACTCAAAAGTCAAGATACACTAGTTTGTCCACTACTTAAAAACAAAAAAAAAAATATTGAAAAAAATATAGCGGCTATTTTTATAGATATTTTATTAAATTGGTGGAAAAGATAATAATTGTATTTTCAGGTGAAAAAATTAGAAAGTTTTCTTATATTTTTGTGAGAATTTGTTTTATATCATGTGTTTTTCGAGTGAGTTGGTTTGATAAAAAATTATATTTCATAACATAGATTTTGTATTGATTTGTGGTGAAAAAAATCTTTATTTCTATTATTGTTCATACGGAAGCAAAACTAAGTAGAGCCAAGGGTTTCATCAACACTATTCGACAGATAAAAATTATTGTTTATATATTATTAAAATAAATTTTTAATATATATTTAGTAAATATTAAATCCTCTTAGCTAGAATTCTTCGTGTATTTACTCTTTTCATACTTTAAACCTTTTATAAAATAATCCACTTCATTAGCGTGTATATGTACTATTTATAAATATAGGCATATTTTGAGCACCCTCCTAAGAAGAATTTATAATTTAAATTTATTTTATCGCTAGGGATAGTTAAAATATGAAGAAGTGTAAATGTTTTTTATATAATATGATTTGCTTATTTATTAGATTTTAGAAAATAAGTAAAAAAAGATCATTTCTTTTTCAAGAAAATATTGCTTAGGAACTAATTTCTTTTTCATGGAAAAACATTTTTATTCGTACCAAACAGTCACCCTAATTTGTGTGTGAAACTAATTATAATTTTGTGTAGTCAATTACTACTTCCACTTCTTATACCCTAATTGAGATGATTATTATTTTATTTTTGTCTATTCGGTATCTTGAGTTCTTTGTTATCTGATTTATTCGAATTAATTCACGCATCATGGCTCATAAATGAGGAAAATATATATTTCGTACAATAAGTTTCTTCATTTTTAAAGTTTAAATTCAAAAAATTTAATTTACGATAAAAATATTACGTCGTCATAATTTCTCCAATACGTACTGTACTAGAATATATTGCTTTACTTCGGGGACAAATTAACTACGTTATCAATCAATTCATTAAATTGCGACCATACACTTTTCTTTATGCTCTTTATTTGTGTGTTATACTCGATAACGATGAAATTAAATCAAATTATATGCTTTTAGAATATAGATTTGGAATTTAATTATTTGATTATGGATAGTGATGTTCGTTATTCCTGTCCAATCCTTATACTTGACACGTGGATTCACACGTTTTAATGGAACTCCTAAATCAATGGCTAAAAGAGAACTCTTAGTAGCTCGATCAATTAATTGAATATCTGAACTTTTATCTTGTTAGTGATGATTCGATTCTTCACCTTGTAATCAGCTCATCAGCTCCCCGTTTTCCTTTTTCCCCAGCCCTAATTTATAGACAAAAAATGCCAAAATTATAGGTAAAGGAGATTCTTTTTCTTTCTTTTTTTTAGTCAAAATGTTATAATTAAAGAAAAGAAAA
The DNA here is from genome assembly GCA_029582545.1 of Solanum lignicaule. Taxonomy (NCBI): domain Eukaryota; kingdom Viridiplantae; phylum Streptophyta; class Magnoliopsida; order Solanales; family Solanaceae; genus Solanum; species Solanum lignicaule. The sequence goes on from JAJOOF010006348.1 coordinate 8,664, forward strand.
GATAAGAATTAAATTATTACTATAAGTTATATTAATTTTGAAATAGCTATATATAGCTACTATAGTGCTAATCACTATCAATGTTTGGAAAAAGTTTTGCCTCTATGGGTAAGGTGGAATTCTTTCTGCCACATGGAATATATAAGTAGCACTTTTTTTTTATTAAAAGGATTATGTTTAGTCCAAATCTAGTGGTCCTCTTGATATATATAGTTCATTCATTGCTTTTGGTCAAAATTATTTTTTAGCTAAACTTTATATCTAGGATGATATCATTGGTTTGGTTTCCTAATGACATATAATTAGATCAACATGAAAATTGGTTTCTTGGAACAATCATATGTACTAGGGACCATTTAATCTCACGATTTATCTTTTAAATGATCTGAGATTAATTTTTACTTTTAAAATAAGTTGATCTTTAATTTTTGTCATTAGAAAATAAATTTATTAGAAAACAAATTTATGCCTAGTGGAAAGGGGGGAGGGGTGGGGGGAGACATAACTTTGTGAGTGAAAAATATGAAATTATGTCATCATAAAAATATTATATATTTTGAGAGTCAAAATTAAAGACCAACACATAATAAGAGCAAAAGCGAAAATGACCCCAATAGGACGATTAAATATATGGTCCATTACAAGTACTTTTTATAATTATATGATTCTTTTGGCAATTAAATCATAAAAGGAATATGAATCTCTACGCTTTATACAATGGCCTAACAAAGCTAATAACGTAAAATAACTCCTAATATTTATTTTCTTACAAATTTTAATTAGTATATATAAATTATGCCTAATCAATTTGTATACACTATATACATTACTTATACACTTAGTATTCACCTTGACAAACAATTATGATAGGGTGAATAATTTTTTCTCAACGTACAAACGTATATTGTAGAGTCAATTTTTTTAACCCCTCCCTAGTCAGGAGCTTCCACCCTTTTTGGCTCCCTCGGCGACTCAAATCCATAATCTCAAGACTGAAGGTAATGATGTTTACCATTTGAGCAACTCCTTTTGTCTAGAGCCAACTTTCAAATTCTATATAGTTCTTAATTGTTCCCGATACATACTTAGTGTATATAAAGTATATAATAAGTGTATGATTAACATACATACTATTATTAAAAAAAGATTATTTTTTATTGTAAATTATATATGTACAAATATCATATATTGTAAAGAATCAAGGAGCAAGTAGGGGTAATTTACATTTTAAAATCTAAAATATAATGGTCCTCTTGATATATATAGTTCATTGCTTTTGATCAAAATCATTTTCTAACTTTATATCTTGGATGATAACATTTCATTTGGCTACGTAATGACGTATATGATCAACTTGAAAATTGATTTCTTGGAACAATTATATGTATAATAATATCGACGATATGACAGATCAACTTTAATTTATGGTCCATTATATTACAAATACTTTTCAATATACGATCCTTTTGACAAAAGATCCACAAAAGATAATTTTTTTGAAAATTGGTAGATAAAACATGAGAAAACTTTTGATGATAATTTTTTTAATTCAGTTTTTAACTTATTATAAAATATTAGTTCTTGTGATAAAAATATAACGTTTGCCTTTGGAAATTATTAGAAGGTAAACTTTTACCTTTTGTTGGGCCTCTGGCCCAATAGGTTGCAGTATCCATCCTAAATGGATCAGTCATTCCCTCAGGTCTTCGGCCCATCTTTGTTATGATAATTCTCGTCGTAGAAAATTTCAGAAATATCAAACATAATAAAGCTCTATATACCTATAGTTTTGATAATTGCTCTCCATCGTTATAGTTCCATTTGCTATGGAGGTTGCGGTTTGTATATTTTTGTCTGTTTGTATATTTTGTTTGCGAATATACGAATAGGATAATTATGTATAATTCTGTATTTATATATTTAGGATTTTTACAGAACTATGTTTGTATATTTCACTTGTCAATATACAAACATGGTAATTTATTATGAATTTTTCATAAATCGTATACAAATAGCTAGGGTAAGCATATACAAAATTCTGGATTTATACAATCAGGAACCAAATTATACAAATTCTGAATTTATACAAATTATACAAATGAGACGAATAGCAAGAAATAGAGAAACCGTAGCCATGAATAACAATTTTCTTAAACTATAGGTATAGTACCTAATATATGCTAGATGGTTGCTATTCTGCATAATTTTCCCTTCTCATAATTCACTCGCAAATCACAACATTAACGACCGAGTTCACGATATCCAATTTTGAGGTTATCATTTAAGTCAAATTCATAATGCGTAGAAGTTTTTATATTAAAAAAAAAAAAAAGACATTATCTTAGAACGTGTGCATGGAAAACAGATAAGGAATCATAGTGGCTTTAATAAGACAAACAACTTTGCAAAATAATTATTAACTTGAAGATAAAATTAAAAAAATAAAAACCTAAAGTGCTATTTTACGTAAGCATCCATGCAAATCATGCAATATCATTCAACTATGCTACAACTTTGATATTAACAGGTCAAACGCACGTAACCACTAATTATTATATATATTGTGCTACTTGGATTTGACCACTTATAAAATAAACAACTTACATATTGAATTGAATTTGTTCAATAACTATATATATGACAACAATATATTCAATAAAAATATTGTACAAGTGGAGTTTTAAAAAAATTGATGTAATAAAGATTAAAAAAATTATTTCTGAAAAAATTCTAGGTCCGGATAACGTAATTTCAAACGAGACATATAGAATCAAAAATAATGTAAAAAAGGAATAGTGACAGCAACAAATAATACGAGTTTCTCGAACAGACTTACACAAACAATATATTCAGTAAGAGTATTCTCCAAGTGGAGTTTTAAAAAGGTGATGTAATGAGGATAAAAGATTATTTCTGAAAAATTCTAGGCTCGAGTAATGTATTTTTAAAGCAGACGTGTATACAAAACTGAATATAATGTAAAAAAGGAACAATAACAATAGCAAATAATACGAGTTTTCCAAATTATTATTATTATTGAGAAAACGACAAATCACTAGCACACAAGGCCACGTTTCAATATTGAACATATAACTTACAACCATAATATAAAAATTATGAGAAATAATATATATGTTGTGGAGTATGCACTATAGCTAGGACTCGACATTGCTGAGGCAGAAATTGTCCTATTACAATATATTTATTTGCATTGTATTTTTTATAAGACTTTCCCTATGAAAATAACAATTATTTTTTGAGCTGTAGATTGATTTTTGATAAATTACAATTTTCTTTATGCCAATACAATGAAAAAGACATATTATAAAAAAACTAATGAAAATTTACATAACTTTAATTTTGAAAAATTAAAAGTTCCACTAATTGAGACGTATGTAGTTCTATATTAGGAAAGCCCCAGAATTTACCTCAAAAGAAAATCCAAAAAGAATATTATTTTTGTCTATTTTTAATGGTCATGGTTTCTTTTTTCAGAGTCAAATGATAATAACTTCGATTAATATTTTATGATGTATTTTTTCATCATATTCATATGCAAAAAATTGGAATTTATAGTACTTTAATTTTCATATAATTTTTTATTATCTAAATTTTTTGTTTAAAATATCGAATTAATGTAATCTAATTTAACTTTGAAAATTAGTCAAATTGATATTCGAAAAATGCAAAATAACAATTTAAAGTGGACAGAAAAAGTATTTTTTTTATTTTACGGTTGTAGAAAATATTAAAAGTGCTGTTGTGGTCAAGGCTAGCTCTCTTTAGAAGATGAAAAAGATGTTACATAGGATGCTACCTACTTACTTTTCAAATTGTGTCTTTGATAGACAACCTCTCAATGGTCTAGTAGAGACAGAGTCAAAAATTAAATTTATATATAAACTTAGAATTCTTTAAGATAAATATATAATTTGAGTTCGATTGGATCAGTAACTTGCATGGTCTTTGGCTCCTTCTCCGAAGTCAAGCCACGCAAGAGTAAAAAGAGATAAGCGTCATCTAATTTTAAGATGAGAAGATCATTGGCCCTAATGTTGTATGAATCTTTTGTATAATTTCATATATATCGTTAGAATATGTATAATTATCGAGCATGTTGAAATGGTTCGAATCCTTTATTTTTTAATAATAAGTTTTGAATTATTGCTCTAGAAATAGTAAACTCTTCAATATGTATAGCAATTTAGTCATGTTAGTGGACAACTTCTCAATTCTCATCAAATGTTGTCTTATTTCACACGTTACTGCTCAATTTTTCTTTTCTGATTGATTGCAAGTGCGAAAAAAAATAAAAAGACAAAAAAAGATCTTCTACATGCAAAATATGAAAATTTATTGAGCGGGTGTATTAGGGAAAATTGTATAAAATAGTAAATTATTAATTCAAAAATGTTATTGCCATAGTTTATTTTATTTATAATTCGCAGTAAACATCCATTTTTTGCCATCTGGTTTGGTATACAATTAGTCATTTTCGGTATACAATTACCCATTCGGTATACAAATGTATAAAATATATAAAATGTGTTTGTGTCTATATAAAACGAGAGAAAAGTGTATAGACAAATATAAATACATATATTTTCGTCTTATACACTTATAATTATACAAATACAGATCTAATTATACAAATTACAATGTATAAATGAATTTATACAAAACAGAACAATTTGTATAAAATTGGATGTATCTAGCGAATTATACAAATCAAAAGCTCCATAGCAAACATAAAATTTGCTATGGAGCGGCAATTATGCAAACTATAGCTATAACATACAAAAATGATTTTTATGTTTGTTATATGTGAAAGTTATTCTACTTTAAACACTAAATAGCGATGGATGATTTGACATTGACCCTACCTCGTAAATTATTTAATTAACAAAATAGTATAAAGAAGGGGACGTAAAATATAACCTAGCTTTAACAGATTATAAAACATCATAGAACACAAAGGAAAAGAAAAAAAATACAGTGGGGGTCACCCATGTAAGCTAAAACTCTAAAAAAATAATCACCTAATTATATAATTAGGATTTGCAAAACCATATTAATTTAAACATTATTGATATAATATATATGCCCCTCTAAGAGGTTGAGAGAGCGCTTATTAGTGTTTATATAATAATAATAGCTTGTTTGATCAAGTTTTTCGAGTTAAAAAAGTATTTTTAATTGAAAAATATTTATTTTATAAAATCAAGGTGTTTAGTCAAGTTTGTAGAGGAAAAAGATGACTTTGAGTAATAGCAGAAACTATTTTAAAAGGTCATTTTTCATCTGAAATTAAACGTCCAAAGTGGTGCTCTAATAGGTAAAAAAATATTTTTAAAATTGATTAGCAAAATACAAACTATTACCCCACAAATTACTTTTCAAAAGTATTTTTTTATTTAAAAAAAGATTTTTTATATAAGTCGATTTTTAAAAGTTTGATTAAACAAGCTATAAATATTAAAAGACATGCTGTGATTAATTGCTCCTACTTTAGCCAATCCATAAGCCATTATATTTGACTCCCTAAAGAAGTGATTAGTCTTTCCATTGATACTTTCTATTTGATTATATCTATCAAAATTGTGAGATTAATCACTCTCTAATTAAGCACCATTATAATGAACCAAAATTAATTAGCAATTAGTTTTATGCCATATATTTTATTGGAGCAAAATGTCAGAAATAAATGGAGTTTTTGCATATTTTCGTTAATTTATGAACATGATCTATATATTAAAAAAAAATCAAAATTGATTGATAAAATTATCGAAACAAATATAAAGAAAACCATATATTGAACCAATGTACTGAATTGAACTTAGAGAAATGAAATAATCATATAGTTTTAATAGAAATAAGTCGATTTTGTTGGAAATTTCGATTATTATAAATTACTCCTGCTTAATTGTTGCCAAATGCACATATTATTATATGTTTATATTGAAACAGTCTCACATCCGTAGTTTAAGGAATAAGTGATCTCTTGGTTTGAATTAGGTTTAATGTCTATTTCTTTTATATGGTATCAAAGCAAAATTTATCTCAATTCTCGTATTCCGATGTTGGAGCCTCATGTTAAAGCCACTATAGTTTCATCCGTTAATATTGGACTTAACCATAAATAATTTAATTCATAATAAATATATAATATAAAAATGCACCACAAATAAGATTTTGTGGTGAAGTGATATATACTGATGAATATATCACCCATAATTCATTCTTAACTAAAGATCTCGAACTTCAATTTTAATAGATACAAAATCATTATTATTAAGAAGCATTTTACCCTAACGTGGACCTCGTAACACAGGCATTGTCACAAAAAGTACCAATAAGATTCCTAGCTTCTCTTTGACGATTTCACTTTTTTAAGAAAACACTACACACAGTACAGTGCTTGCAGAATTTGGTATACGACAAAGTTATTTATTTATTTATTTATATTTGTTATTGTAACACATTAATGTACCTCTTTTTATTTAATGTTTTTAATGTGATCCAGTTTGTGACTACTTTATTTTTGTTTTAACATGGTTAATATATAGTAACAAAAATTCGTGATTGTAAATTGTAATTTGCTTTGTATCCAAATTTTTTTTAGTTAAATTCAGTGATTATCATAAAATATATATCTATTTTTCTCTAGTTTTTATTTTTATCATGCTTGTTAATTAGTAAAGATTTGTCATCTTTGTTATCTCATTACTTTAATAAGATTAGTAAAATATTTTTACAAAAGGAAGATTGTTATAAAGAAATTAGAATATAAGTTAAATCCATATATATATATAATTAAATGGACCTCACGAGAGAATATTTTCACCTTAATTATAAAGTGTCTCTCTATATATGGAGGTCGAGGATTATGACAGAAGGTTTAATTTGCAGGTATAATCGAGTATTTTGCTAGCTCCCTTCTAGTATTATTATTAATTAGTATTTGTTGTTTGTAACATAATTGATGAGCGTTTGTCTTGTTTCTTCGTTTTTGTATTACTTGTTGTTTTTCTTGCTTCAGGTAGCGTATTATTTCTTGTTACTATTGTTTTCTTCTTCATTATTTTTGGCATGACTACTGTACTTAAATTTTTTATGTTTCTTTTTAACTTGAGTTAATTAGGATCGATATAAAAAACTCTCTTTGCAGACACAATACACGTTATTTTTTTTAAATCTTACTTATGAAATTATACTTAATTATACTGAATACACGATTGTTAGTTGCAAACCAAGTGCCCACCAATGTCCCAAATTGAGTCAAAAGAAGGAAGAAACTGTATAAAGCATGAAAGTAAGAGAACATTCCCAAGAAAAGAAGAGCTCTAGCTATGGAAGTTAATTAATTAGCAACAACCAAAAAACACTGGAAAGCAATATATGCTCACATGCTAAAATTAGCTTACATATAAAATATTATACTGCCACACAAACATGACATGTTTTTAGTCTTTTCTTGTTATTTTTCATCGAATAAGAGACCAGCATTGAAAATACTTTTAAACTTGACATAAATTATTAGTTTCATTTTTAAATTATTGTCAGGCTTAAAAACATCTCTCTACTTGACTAACTAATCTTTGACACACCCTCAATCTTTAATATGACATAACAAGTGATTTCAAATTCTTGTATGAACATCGACTCTTAGTAAAAAAAAATGAGAGAAATGCTGAAAACACCTCTAAATTTGAGGAGAATTTAGGGGTATATTCACTCACATGTTGGAATATCGAGGGTGTATTTAAATTCAATTAGTTAAGTAACAGAGTATTTTAAAACTGTTAATAATTCTAGGACGAAACTAATAATCCGTGTCAATTAATTATGATAAAAATCTAGCATAAAAAATTAAAGGAATATAATCTGCATGTATTTAGGTCATTTCTTTTTGTAATTTTTTCTATTTGGTTATTAAGATATGGTCTCCCTGAATTATATTTTCTTTGTCAGAAGCATGATAAAACAATAACAGTTTTAGACCAGTTTGTCAAAATCAAGAAGAGAAGATCTAATTACTAGAAAGAACTAGAACAACATATATATAGTAGTACTATTATGTTCTTCCTAGAATATCGTGCAACAATATAAATTTTTCATAGTCAGACGTTAATCTAGAATTTCTATAACATGAGTTGTACCGTTAGAAAAATAAGCATTAATTAAATTTTAAAAGCATGAATATCAACGAATAATATTAACAGAAAGATCATGAATTAACGTACATAGTGTATCTTTCAAAGTAGTGTTCTTTTGTTCTCTTTGACTGATTTCCCTCATCTTTATTTTCAAATTTTAGGTTGATTCTTGGAGGCAAATTCGGTATAGAATTCAAAAGTCTTTAAGATATATAGTTTGATAGATGTGATAATTCTAATCCTTTTTATTTATCTAATATATATTTAGTAAATTTATTAATAAAGAGGAAATTATTAAAACGCCTCAAAATATAACGTGAATTATTAATTTTATTTTTAAATTATTGACAACCTTAAAAACACTCATTTACTGAACTAACTGAACTTAGATACACTCCTGATCTTGTAACATGAGTGAAATACACCTCTAAATTCTCACCAAATTTAGGGGCGTTTTTAACGTTTCTCTCGGATTTTTATTAAGAGTCGTATTTTCCTACAAGAGTTTGAGACGACTTGTTATGTCAAGTGACAAATAAATGGTGTATTTAAGTTTAGTTAGTCAAGTAGATAAGTATTTTTAAGACTACCAATAATTGTAAACGATATTAAATAATTTACGTCAAGTTCAAAAGTGTTTCAATACGTTTCTTTTAATAAAATATCAAAATTATTAAATTTGATCGAATTACGTTATAACATAACAGAACCTCGGAGTTTGGGAATAGAAGGATTTTAGTGTTGTGGGCAAATTTTTGGATTTCGAGTCTTTTAATAAAAATGTTGTCCCACTATTTGTCTTACCTTCTTTGACTATCTTCTCATCATTGCTTTTTTACCATAAATTCTCTCAATTATTACTTTCTCTTTTTCCGTTTAATAATAATTGTTCATTATATTATTTTAAAATATCTAATAATATATTTAGTTTTTAATTTATTTTTATCATTAATTATAATTATTTTTCTATTATATTTTTAAAGATATTGTATTTATTATATTCAAATAATGATATTGTATAATTACTCTTCTTTTTATAATTTTTTACAAACTATGTAAAATCGATAGTGGAGCAATATTGTTAAACAGAGGAAAAGTATTACTCTATTATTTTTTTAATTATTATTATGGAATCATTTACTCAATCCCCAAGAATCTTTTTTTTTTTTACATTGGGTTGACTGTCTTCATGTTTCAGTTATCATTATGGGAATTATATATAACAAATGATTGAGTTATTGCATATAAATTTATGGGGGACAATGATCATATAAATTATAATTACCATGTTCTAGGTAGATTTTCCTATATAAAGTGATAGCCTAAACTAGCTTTATGTGTTGCCAAATAGAAGTGAAAATGTAATTTAATATATATCTATATAAGCTTTAACATATAGATATAGTTAGTTAAATGTGTTGGTATTTTATTTAGACGCTCGAACAAAAATAAGTTCTAACTGAACATTTTAAGTCCTAATAAAGTATTTCGGCTAATACTTTTGTGTGTATTTTTCATTCGTCTATTAGATAGTTAAGTTAATCACATTAAATATGTTATCTCATTTAATTATACGCATCAATCTCAAGTTAAAAATGCCCATTTAAAATACGGTAATAAGTATTCCTACGGAATACTTAATTACAATACGGTAACAATTAGTTTGCAATAAACAAAAAAAAAATAATTAATTATTTGTTATAACAGGTCGATCTCTTATATTATTCTTGGTGGTTGATTTCTTTCTCAAGGTTTTAGTAGAATAGATTTTTTTTTCATTTGGGGTTCAGAGTTTATATTGAAGCTTCGATTAAATTTGAATTGTTCATTATAAAACCCATTTAGAATAATGCTTTCAACAAGATTTTGTCCATATCGAAGACTCGAACCTTTTAGTTTTCTTTACAATTTCATATTTCTTGCCCTCCCTAAATAAATAATATATTCTTTAAACAAATCCAGCCAATCCTTGATATTTTTGCTTAATAGATTGAATATTCCAGATTTTATTTTCTCTTATCACAACACTCATGAAATATTTAGATATTAAGCACGTGGATTAGATCTGGAGCAATTTAAGTAGAATGATCGAGAACTACAAAACATATATTCTCAGTCTCAATTTACGTGATATATTTTGTCTCAATTTACGTAATATATTTTCTTTTTTAGTAATAATTTATTTTTGAAATATTTATTTTATCTTTTACAAAATGATTTTAATCACACTTATTTTAAATCAAAAATATCAAAATATTTATTTTTTAAACATCACATTAAATTAAATAATATCATATAAATTACGACAAAGAAAGTATAAATTATCTAGTATATATAGCTGGAAGCAACTGAATCTCTAGAAAGTTGCTTCTTAGAATAATTTTTTTTTCCTTTCCATTTCAGCTCATATCTTACATCCATTATAAAACATATAATATATAGTATATAATAATAATAATAATAATAATAAAAATAAAAATAAATAAAAATACCAGAATAAAAATGAAGTGACTAGCATGCACCAATCAAACAGAATAATAATATTTAAGAATCATAATCATATCATGAAGTGCCAATAGCTTACACACCGACACGTTTTTGGCAATAGTAATACTACTAATTTAATAGATACGGATTCAGAATTTGAATTATGTCGATTTTTACATTAACTTTAAGTTAATATTTTCTTCGTTTTATATTATTTAGTTTATATACATTGACTTAAAAAATTACTTTTAAAATATTTAATTAAAGGTATATTTTTATGAAATTAACTTTATAGTTATTTGATATTGAGGGCTCATTTGACACGATAAATAAGGGATAACTAATTTCGAAATTAATTTTATGATGAGTTTATTCTATGTTTGATTGAGGTAAAATCACAAAATAAATTATCTCATGATTAGTCATCTTGAAAATGTATTGTTATGTACATACTAAGTTTCAAGTATAATTATATCTTAAAGGGAAAAAATTATATTCAAATGGTGCACATCAATTATGATCATAATTTCACGAGGAAAGGTTAATGATATTTGCTTTTTTTACATTCATATTCTTTCTAAATTTTTGCATATTTTTGTTTAAAATGATTAAATAAAATCTAAACATCAAATATTAATATACGTATCCTTATAGTAGTCATTAAACTTTCAGACAAACACAACCACGATAAAGAGATTTAATATATACTGATTAACATGTATAAAAGAATGTTCATTCAATTATATCATGACAATTACATATAGCTCCCCGTAATTTGTGGAATTAATAATCCCTAAAAACAAGCAGGTAATTAATTAAACCTTATATTATTACCATTATAAAGCTATATTTTAAGTTGCAGCTTGAATATTAAAGTGGGAAAATTACAACATCCAAATTGGTTGATCATGACATCCATTTCTTAATTAAGTTTAATCCAAATTTAATTACCAAGTGAGATTTTTTTAATCATGTAAATATTTGAACAACATTGCTTTATCATATCATGGATAATTAATTCATTTCTAGATAATAAACATTTATGAATATCTAAATCCTCATCAATATATTCATAATTAGGATAAATTAACTTGGATTAAACCAAGCAATAATAAATCCAAGAAGAAAATGTTGTAGTAATAATGAGAGAATTAGGAAGAAATTAAACAATATATCTCCATATGAAATATACACATAATATTGAAAATACAAAAACACCATAAAATTTCAAACATGAAGATGATATACCATTAGAAATGTTAGCCATATGATCAT
>JAJOOF010006351.1:0-23954 GCA_029582545.1 Solanum lignicaule
GATAGCCTCAATCTTCACAGGATCCCCTATAATGCCATCCTTGGACACCACGTGCGCCAAGAATGCTACATACTCAAGCCAAACCTCGCACTTTTAGAGCTTGGCATAAAGTTGATGATCTCTTAAAGTCTGGAGCACTATCCTCAAATGTTACTCATTCTCACTCCACCTCCACGAGTATACCAATAGATCTTTGATGAAAACTATAACAAAAGAGTCAAGGTACATCCTAAATACACAAGTCATCAAGTCTGTGAAGGAAGCAAGGGCATTAGTCAACCCAAAAGACATCACTAGGAACTTATAATGGTTGTAACGAGTCCTAAATGTGGTCTTAGGGACGTCGGCTGCCCTATCCTCAACTGTTAGTAACCGGATCTCAGATAGATCTTAGAAAACACCTCGGTACCTTGAAGCTGGTCAAATAGTCATCAATGCGAGGCATGGGGTAATGGTTCTCCACCGTCACCTTATTTAGCTGCCTGTAATCAATACACATCCGCATAGTACCGTCCTTCTTCTTCATAAACAGGATTGGGGCACCCCAAGGCGATACATTAGGCTGAATGAATCCCTTACGAAAGAGATCCTTAAGATGAACACTGAGATCCTTGAATTCTGTAGGGGGCATTACGATACAGTGAGATAGAAATAGGACGAGTACTCGGCTCCAAGTCAATGGCGAAATCAATATCACGATCAGAGGGTAGGCTAGGCAGGTTGGCAGGAAACACATCAACAATCTCTCGGACTACATGCACTGAATCAACTGTAGGGCCCTCTCTGCTAACATATCTAACATAAGCCAAGTAAGACAAACATCCGCTAGCCACTAACCTCTGAGCCAGAATGCAAGAAATCACCCCAACCGGTGTGCGACTACAAGAGCTATGCTACACCACCGGCGGAATACAAAGTATGGCTAAACTAACGATCTTCGCATAGCAATCCAAAACTTCTCGGTGAGGGGATAACCAGTCCATGCCCAAAATCATGTCAAAGTTCAATATATCAAGTAAAATAAGATCTTCCTGAGTGTCTCACCCCTGAATGTCAACAAACAAGATCTAAAGATTTGATCCACTACTAAAGAATCACCTATCGGGGTCGAAATGCGTAACGACACTGCTAAGGGTTCATACTCAATCGAGGAGCGCAATAAATAGACATATAAGAATAAGTGGAGCCTGGATCAAATAGAGTTGAGGTGGGCTGATGACATACGAAGCACAAAAATGAAACAAAAGAAAGAATCTTCCTAAAGACATTCTATAGCCTCCCGAAGATAAGTGACGGGATACCAACTTGTGATGACCCAATTCTCCGAGTCATGATGGCGCCTATTATAACCCAATATTCGGCATGTTAACCTGCATCCCAGAACAACTAGTAATTCGACTGAGGGTAGACAACTAAACCCAACAACACAATAATAATAATAATAATAATAATAATAACAAAAGGAATCACAAATGGAAAGGCAGAAGTAAGCCAAAACTATATACAAATAAAAGATCCCTCCCAAAACCTAGAAGTCAAAAGTACAGAGCTACTAACAAAATGAGTACATATCCCTAAAGTGGACCACAGAGACAAGACTGTCTCAAAAAGCAAAATACAAGTCAATATATAAATACAGAAGGAGACGGGAAAATCCAGGATGCTATGTGCTCACCCTCGCCTCCTAATATGACTGCAGCTGGCTCAAAATCAACGGTGATAGCTGGTGCTCGGACCTGTATCACGAAAACAGATGCATAGTGTAGTATAATTACCAAAACAACAGGAACCCAGTAGGCATCATATGCCAACTGATCAAGAAAAGCAAAAGTAATCTGAAATGCGAGAATCTAACATACTAACATAAATAAGAAAGAGGGAACATCTAATAGGTATGCACACGAGCGTACTCACACACAAAGCGAAAGAAACTAGCTAACTAAATCTGAATGGCTCCTATAAACCCGCAAGGTATGCTCGTGAACAATATGAAAATAAAACCCGAACGGACTGCCATAAGCCCGACAGGTGCAAAAAGTGGGAGTTAAAATTAAGTAAGAGGATCCGATGAAGTTCAAAAGATTACCACAACTTTCTGGACTTGAACCGAACTAATCCATGTGCCTGAAGCTTGCCCAGAGCTAATAGGAAAATAAGGACTTGAACCGAATGAAAATGAACGATCAAGAACTTGAACCGAGATTTGGAGTAATCGAGGACTTGAACAAAGTCTACGAATAATTGTGGAATTGAACCACATAAAATATGACCAAGGATATCACGCCCCGAGCCTACTCCCTGGGCGGGACTAGAACTCGAGAACTATTGTCGGCCCCAAGAAAACCCTTAGCATGGCTTAACTCTTAGCGGAAGACTTAAATAAAGATAAAACTGTCTTAAAAGATAAACTCATGCAATATACTTAGAATGTCTTAAAAGAAACATTTAACTAGCCAAGAAGGCAACTCAAGTCTCAATCATCAAAACTAAAATGGAAAGACTCAAGAACTAACATCAACTAACTGTCTATGAAGCCTCTAACAAGTGATATGGATATCGGGACAAGACCTATGACATCATAATGAACTAACTAATAAAATAATAAAAAAGGATCCTCTGGAAGCAAGGAGGCTCACCAATAACGCTGAAGATCAATTGGATCAACGATTCGTTGGATGTTGATCCTGGTTACCTGTATCTACATCATAAAAGGATGCAGGCCAACTGGCATCAGTACATTGAATGTACGAGCATGCGAGGTGAATACTAAAACAAGACATAAGCTTGAAAGGAACTGAAGGAACATACTTGGTCTTAACTCAACTTAACTCAACTCATTTCAATATAAATGCATTATAAAGAAAAGCTTTTAAAACATGGATAACAAATCTGTGTATTTAGAAATACAATGGTAACTCAGTTTGTATGGAAGGATACAATTTAAACTATGTTTGTATGTGAAATTACAAGTAATCTCTCTGTATATAAGAATACAAAATATAACTGTGGGAGTTTCTCTAACCAACAACCATCAGTTATCAGCTATGTGATGATACACCATTTTGCCTCATGCTGTCAGGGTCGTGCTATTCTTTGGCGGGGGTATAGAACCTAACTAGTAAGTGGATCCACTAGTCTATGCAAAAAAGCACTAAGGAATCATCTAAAATGTATGACCATTTTCTACCCATGTTGGCTACACGATTTATGGACTCCATGAATTATCTAAACTTAACTTGTCTCCAAATTGGTGCTCAATACTACTCCCAAAAATGTAACTAGCTCATATATTTAAAAACATAACTCTTTCTGTGATTTGAGATAATTGCTCAAAAACTAGCCCAAAGGCTCTCTTGGAAATCAGTGTTTCCTCTCTTGCTTACATGTGAAAACATTTACTCTTTGAGAATACTTAGTCCCCAATACTCTTTTAAAGATTATGAATTTCATTTATTACTCTTTACTCAACTCAAAGCTCAAGTCTTAAGACAAGTTTAATGCATTTGTAAAAGGCTTCTTGAAAAGACTCTAAGAACTCTCTATACTTGGCTCTTAACTTTTCTTGAATTTGAATTTATGAATTCAAGGTTGTGATTTGTGATAGGAAAGATCTTGTGATGTTTAGGAGTGTTTTTAGATAGTTAAACATGAGAAACGATCAAGAAATCATTGTACGGAAGCAAGTCCGCGACACAAAGAAGCATTTTATTATTTGGTCGCGAAATAAATTTTGAGGCAGAGTGGTCCACGACCTCTCCGCGATGTGGAGAAAAATTCTGTAAAAAGGGGAGGCAGGTCCGCGACGCTGGGTAGCCAGTTTTACCCAACTTTTTCCTTCTTCGTTTTCTAACCCCAATTCTCCTAAATTCGATTATTTTTTCTCAATTTCCCTTTAGATTCAGATACCCAGTATATTTACACAAGAATCTATTCATAAAAGACTCTAAAATCGACACGATTTGCTCAAGAACTCAACAATCCCAACTTAACTCAAGAAGGAAAGCCAATAATCAAGAACACAATTCAAAATCATAAAACTTTCAACTTTCTAGAATAAATTTTGCTGAAATAAACATGATTGGTGTGTGGGTGAACGAACCCAATGCTATGAAAGTCTCACATACCTCTTTAGGGATCAACCCTTGGCCAAACGACTTTGATTCCGCAAGAAATCTCCAAGAACACCTTGACTTTTCTCCTCTTTTCTCTTCTCTCAAAGCCGTAGCGTAATTCTTAATTGCGTAAACTTAACTAAGTCCGTTTACACCCCAAATAATTTAATAAAAACGAATTAAATTAATTGGGTATGGAAAAGACCAAAATACCCCTTTCAAATCTGGTTTACTTGCCTTATCTAGATAACCAACTTCGAATGGACATGTCTCCCTCATAGGAGCTCAAAAATTAGCAAACTCGATGGCATTAGAAATATAATTCCAAGACCTTTCATTTGACATCTTATTGCCACCTAACTCATCTTGTAATGAGAGTTATGGTCGCTTGATGTTGACCCAAAACTTGCCAGACTTTCCAAAATTTGATCTTTCAAAAAATTGTTTTCTTTCTAATTCTAGTTCTTTCAAATAGCGGGGTGTTACAATATCTCACCCTTGGGAACATTCATTCTCGAATGAGATTGCTCTTAGTAGGCTAAGGGTGTTACATCTAACATTCATCTGAAACACCCAACAGGAAAATCTAACAAATGCAGTATATCAATTAAAGAGTACTAATGAGAGAATTAATACCTTGATCTGGAATTTCTCTGGGCTCAAAGAGATGTGAATATATCTTCTTCATATCCTCCTCAACCTCCCAAGTAGCTTCCTCACCAAACTGATTTCTCCATAGAACTTTGACTGAAGTTACTTCCTTGGTTCTCAACTTCCGAACCTAGCGGTCTAGAATATGAACCAGAATCTCCTCATAAGACAAGCTATCCTTGATACCAATATCTTCAGTTGGTATGATTAGTAAATAATCGCCTATACACTTTTTTAACATAGAAATGTGAAACATTGGACGAACTGCTGCTAACTCTTGTGGTAGCTCCAACTCATAATCTACATTACCAATTCTCTTGGATATTTGGTAAGGACCAATATATTGGGGACTCAATTTCTCCTTCTTACCAAATCTCATAACACCCTTCATGGTGAAATATTCAATTAGACCCAATCATCTACTTCAAACTCTAGGTCTCTTCGCCTAACATTAGTGTACGATTTCTGATGACTGTGCGTTGTTTTGAACCTCTCTTCAATAATCTTAACTTTCTCCCTAGATTGATAAACTAAGTCTGTCCTATCAACCCAACTTCACCAACCTCAAACTATCCAATAGGAGATCTGCATCTTCTCCCATAAAGAGACTTATACGGAGCTATATGTATGCTAGAATGATAATTGTTGTTGTAAGCAAACTCAATGAGAGGTACATATTCATCCCAATTTCCTTTCAAATCAATCACACAAGACCTCAACATATCTTCTAAAGTCTGAATAGTGCGCTCTGCTTGTCCTTCAGTCTGAGGATGAAAAGCAGCACTCAAGTTCACCTTTGATCCGAAACCTTTCTGGAATGACTTCCAAAATTATGTAGTAAATTGTGCACCTCTATCTGAAATAATGGAAACTGGAAATCCATGAAGTCTTACTACCACTTGAATGTATAACTTGGCATAGTCTTCTGCTGAATGGGTAATCTTTACCGGCAAAAAGTGGACTGATTTTGTCATTCGATCCACAATCACCCAAATAGAATCATGTTGCCTGTGAGACCGTGGTAAGACAGTAATGAAATCCATATTGATCATCTCCCACTTCCATTTCGAAAGTTTTGATAATCTGAGCCATACCACCGGGCCTTTGGTGCTCTACTTTAACATGTTGACAATTCAGACATTTAGCAACGAACTCAGCAATACCTTTCTTGATACTATTCCACCAATATACTTCTCTCAAGTCACGATACATCTTTGTGGAACCAGAATGGATAGAATATATGGAGCTATAAGCTTCCACCAGTATCCTCTCTTGGAGTTCATCTACCCTTGGTACACACAATCTACCTTGATACCTCAATACACCATCTCCCCCTTGTTCAAAAGCCATTACTTTTTGCTAATGAATATTTGCCTTCAATTCAAGAAAAATAGGATCTTAGTCTTGCTTCTCTTTCACTTCTGACACTAATGATGATTCAACCCCATTCATCACCACTACTCCTTCTTCGGTGGAATCCATTAATCGGACCCCTGATCGTGCAAGCTATCTTTGTGCACATCTTTTGCTAACTCTCCCTTTTCTTCTTCAAAATGGGCGGTACTACCCACAAAAACCTGCTTAAAGCATCAGCAACCACATTAGCCTTACTTAGGTGATATAGAATACTCATGTCATAATCTTTGAGTAACTCTACCCACTTTCTCTGTCTGAGATTTAGCTCTTTCTAATTAAACACATACTGAAGACTTTTGTGATCAGTAAAAACATCCATATAAATACTATAAAGATAATGACGTCATATTTTCAAAGCAAATTGTATGGAAACAAACTCTAGATCATGGGTTGGGTAATTCTTCTCGTGAAATTTCAACTGTCTAGAGGCATAATCTATAACTTTACCATTCTGCATTAACACACAACCCATACCAACTCCTGACGCATTACAATATACAACAAAACCTTGCGTACCTTCTGGTAAGGTCAATACTGGGGCAGTAGGCAACCTAATTTTCAATTCTTGAAAGCTTTTCTCACAAGCATCATACCATTGAAACTTCACTATTTTATGAGTCAACTTAGTTGATGGGGACGAAATAGATGAGAATCACTTGATCAACCTTTTATAATATCCAGTCAACCCCAAGAAACTCTTGATATCATTGGGAGATGTGGGTCTATACCAATTTTGCACTGCCTCTATTGTCTGAGTAACAACTCTAATTCCATTACTATAAACAATATGGCCTAAGAATGCCACAGACTCAAGCCAAAATTTAGACTTCAAAAACGTAGCATATAACTCCTTATCCTTGAGAGTTTGGAGAACTACTATGAGATGTCTAGCATGGTCTTCCTCATTGCTCGAATAGATTATAATGTCATCAATGAATACAGTAACAAATATATCTAAATAAGGCTTGATTACTCTATTCATAAGGTCCATGAATGCTACAGGAGCATTGGTCAAACCAAAAGACATAACTAGGAACTCATAATGACCATAACGAGTCCTGAAAGCTATCTTAGGGATATCACTTTCTCATACTCTCAATTAATGATGCTAGATCTGAGGTCTATCTTCGAAAAACAAGTGGCACCTGAAGTTGATCGAAAAGATTATCAATTCTCAGAAGAGGATACTTATTCTTGATAGTAACCTTGTTCAACTGACGGTACTTTATACACATTCTAAGAGAACCATCCTTCTTTCTCACAAATAAGACCGGACCGCCCCAAGGTGAGACACTTGGTCGAATAAAACCTTTCTCTAGGAGATCTTTCAACTGGTCTTTTATCTCTTTTAACTTTGCTGGTGCCATTCTATATGGAGGAATAGATATAGAACGAGTATCGGGAAGAATATCTATATCGAAGTCTATTTCTCTCTCAGGAGGGACTCCGGGAAGATCATCTTCAAAGACTTCTGGAAACTCTTTAACTACTAGAACTAACTTAATAGAAGGTATCTCTACATTAGAGTCATTAACCTGGACTAAGTGATAGACACACCCTTTGGAAACTAACCTTCCCGCCTTGAGGTACGAAATAAAACGATCCTTAGGCACTGCTGAATTACTCTTCCACTCTATAACTGGCTCATTAGGAAACTGTAAGTCAACAACTCGAGTTCTACAATCGACTGAGGCATAACAAGCATGAAGCCAATCCATACCTAGAATGACATCAAAATCTACCATGTCTAACTTAACTAAATCAACCATGATGCTCTTGTGATTGATGGAAATTGTATAATCATTATAGACTCTCCCTGCAAGAATAGACTCACCAACAGGTGTGGAAACACTGAGGGGCTCAAGAAGTTTCTCAAGAAGAACATCATAATTCATCGCAACATAAGGAGTCACAAAAGATACACTCGCTCCTGGATCTAGCAAAGCATAAACATCAACTTTAAAGACTTGGATCATACCAATGATAACATCTGGTGAATCCTCTTACTCTTGGCGACTAGTTATAGCATAAAGACAGTTTGCTCCTCTGCATGCCCCTAAAGTAGCTCATCTAGATGC
The DNA here is from genome assembly GCA_029582545.1 of Solanum lignicaule. NCBI lineage: Eukaryota > Viridiplantae > Streptophyta > Magnoliopsida > Solanales > Solanaceae > Solanum > Solanum lignicaule. The sequence continues at coordinate 8,258 of JAJOOF010006351.1, forward strand.
AACTCTTTCTGGTAGAGCAACTAAAGAGGATTGGGCCCTATCACCCCCATTACCATTTCCTTGTTTGTTCTTAGGACACTCTTTCATAAAATGAACGTTATGATATACCATGAGTTTACAGTATTTTTGATACGTTTCACTTAGAGTTTATGTGTGTCTTAGGCCATTTTTTTATTAGAACTGATGTTTTATGTATAATGTTTGCAGGAAATAGGTTAGATGCAGTTGATGAAGATGCGAGCTGAAATTTCTTAAAGTAGACATCAACGGTGCCATCCATGGACCGTAGGTCCATCGACGGAACATGGATGGGCAGTCGTAGGTCTTGGCCTGGGAGATAAGTTTCATTAACTCAATCAATGGAGTGTTAGGACGAACCGTAGCCCATTCCACGGACCGTAGGTGGTGTATCGTAGGTGGAACATCAGGGAAGTCTAATAAGTATGGAACCACGGAGAAAGACGACGGACTGTAGGTCGACCCACAGTTCATCCTGCGCAACCATTAATGAAGATCAGAAAGTTGAAGGTTCTTGCACCTGATGAACAGTTCTAAGTGTTGAACCATGGAGGGTGACCTATGGACCGTAGGTCGACCCATGGTCCGTAGGTCATGTTATTTATAGAAACCGCATCTAGACCACTTATTTCCTTATTTTGTTTCTTTTTATTTAGGACTTGTTTTCTATAAATAGGAGTAATAAACCTCATTTTTGGGGGTTAAAAATTATTGTAAACTCGTAGTTCTTAGTATTTTTGGGAATTAACTTGCAAACTTTAGCAATTTGATTTCCGAATTTCGTTTTATCATATTTCCACTTTGAAATTCAATTGAAGATTTCGAGTTTGATCTATCCTAATTGTAAGTTCATGAATTCTTTCCTCTTAAACATGAATTATGAACTCTCAAGCACGAGTATCTAAATCCACAACTAGGGTTGTGGGAACCATGAGCAATTAACAAATTATAAATAATAATTAAGTAATGTTTTAATAGTGTTTATGCATGTATTGTTATTTCTTTCGCTTAGAAGTCTTTTTAATGGTGGCCAACGTTAGAACTCGCCTCATTGCTACTTGCTGAACCAAGGAGGTAGTTAATGAGAAAAGAATTAACAACAAAGATTTAATGGATGCTATCTAATAATCTAATGTCAATTGGTGCGAGGGTCAAAACTAAGTCATACATTGATGTGATGTCTAATCTAAGGTAAAGGTAAGGGTTAGTAAAGCATACACTCATAGACAGACCAAGGTACGTAGTGAAATTCCCTATTTGGAGGACCAATCACTTAGGGATAACTAACTTACCAACTTTGCATGTAAAACACTAGGAAAAAGGATTAGTATTATTAGGATTATCGTGTTAAGATCTTGTGGGGAACACATATACCCTAGTTTCTCTCATATATTGATTTCTCAAACTGATCATCTTGCTTACTTGTTAGTCAATCAACAATTTGTTACTTTCTTACAAACCCCACTCCCCCATTTACTTGTCTCAGAAATTGTTTGACTAAACGTATATAATAGTGAGTTAAGTTTAAGTCTGAACCATATTCCTCGTGGGATCGACCCCAACCTAGAAGTTGGGTTCTTTACTTGATAATGATCGCTTATACTACTTTAGGGAAGTGTAATTTGAGCGTATCAACTTTGGGAGTGTAGGGGGCTGTGGGAGAGACCCTAGTGGCAGGTGGGACGTAGTCTGTATCATACGTCTGGAGGGGGCGACAGACATCGACTTGGTCCCTTGTGCGTAGGTCTGAGCTTGGTTTGGAGCCATGGTACCTGTTGAAGCATAGTTAGTACCAAAACAAGACAATAAAAGACATGGATGAATTTTAGAACAAGAATCGAACCCAAACAAAAACTAAAAAAAATTATGGAAAGTAGCTGAACTGTTGACCCACGGACGTACCTATGGTATGTTGATGGAACGACGACCCGTGGGTCCCCTCGGTAGGACAGAGTACCCAAAATTGACTCTTTGATGTGGGAACCATGGATGTGAAAAATGGTTCGTCGATGGAACGACTAACCGTAGTCCACACCGTGGTTCTACAATTATGCATTTTTATATGTGCCATTAGCCAACGGACCTCGACCTACAGTTTGTAGGGTGACCTACGATCCGTGGGTTGAAGTCATGGGTCAGTTCTGTGCCAGGCAGACCTATCAAATTTTGTACAAACCATGTTTTCAACAAATAGACCATCAAGAAAAGCCTACACATGCATTTGAACATATAATATGGTATTTAATCATCCTTAGGGTTTCGTTAAAACACATATCAACATTTTAACAAACCGAAACATACGAATCCTAAGTCAAAACTCCAAATCAGGCATATTACTGGATTTAGTTGGTTTTAATTTTCAACACACTCACATTACCATCATTCCAAGGGTGTTCTCAATTACAATTCAACATTCAAATAGGAGATTTACAACCGAAGGTCAAGTTCCAACTTCGTGATTTCATCAGTTAGACAATGAACATCGAATTCAAAGTCAGGGTGAGATCATTTACCTTACAAGTAATTCGAAGTGGGTGAGTGTGATAGTGCAATAAACTCCTTGAAACTCTTTGCTAGCCTTTGACACCGAACCTGAACCGTGATATCGTTTGGGAAAAGAGATGGGAGTGATTAGGGAGAGAAAAGGGAGATATGGGAGAGAAGATTGATGATATGGGAAGTGGGTAATTGATTTAGGATTGATATGGGGGATTATTTATGGTAGTGGGTATTTGGAGGGTTGAAAAATGGTTGGGAGGGAATTTTTGAATTGGGGAATGATTTTAAAAATGAAGAGTTTTAATAGAAAGGGGCCCGGGTCGGATCTGGCAAAAACCCTAGGTTGGACCCACGAGACCCCATCGACGGTCCGTGGGTCGACCTACGGACCGTAGGTCAGGTCCGTGGTCACTCAGACACTTAAGAAATTAAAACTTACCTGGGATCTAAGGACGCCATCCACGGTCTATGGATTGACCAACGGACCGTCGATGGTGCCCGTAGACCACTGCACAACTATTTTCTGCAAATTTTGTCTTTTCATCCTTGCACACATAGAAACCATTAGAACTTTTTTTTACATTTTCTAGACACTCTTTAGACACATACCCTAATTTATATCTAGCCAACACTAATAACAAAATAAACATCAATTTAAAGAGCTACAAAAAGCAAAAAGAAAGAAAAAAACTTCGACAACGAAAAGAAAACCCTATAGTTGGCTAGATTCTAAATCTTGGGTTGCCTCGGAAGCAATGCTTGATTTAATGTAGCAGCACGATGCAACCACCTTGATTAATCAGACTTCATCAAGATAATAGGTCTCAATCACTTCTTGAACACTCTCCGGTTTCCTCAAGTAGACTTTGATCCCCTGCCCGTTCACTTTGAACCTTGTTCCTTCCTTGTTCTAGAGCTCGACTGCCCCATGTAGAAATACTTGAGTGGCGCTGAATGGCCCGGTCCACACTCTGACCATTAATACGACAGAATATGACTACATGATAGGAATTATCTAGAGTGGGTCCTTCCAGAGAGATATTGAGCAGTGGGAGACACTTTTGAGGTGGTTGGCACAACATATTACTGTGGATGGGGATCACACTTAATGGGTTTAGACTCCTAGCCAAGGTATTAGAAAGGCTACACTAAGCTTCACTACGAAGTTCTTCTGGTTGTTGGTGTGGAACTGACTGTCCCCGACTCAGGCAGACAATGTGGTTAAATAGGACTGGGTCGTGATGCTAGCAGCAATTATGGCAGGTTTGGAGATTGATGCTGCCCATATCCTGATTGCTGAGATCCATGAGAGGGCCTTCAAGGCCACCACCCCCCTACCTTTCTCGTGTTTGATTTTTCAGCTCTGCACAGATACTTCCGTTCCTGTTTGGCATTTTTACAAGTTACTTTATGCGACCAAGACCTTGGACATTGGCCTCATTCGGGATGATGCCAACCTTGCTGCACCTTAGAGAGAGCCACATGTTGAGGTACCACCTTTGGGTGATGATCTTGCTGCAGATGTTGAGCAGATGCAGGCCTTTGACACCACCATTCCAGCCCCTACAGCAGACACTCAGGCTCCACCTTCTCCGGCCACCAGTCAGGCCTCTAGCTCATCCCAAGCCACCCCTTCTTTAGGGTCCATTATTGTTCCTCTAGCTCGAGTCCAAAAGTTAGAGACACATATGGCCACTCTGCCTCAGCATATGAAGCGATAGATACAGCGCTCGATTGTGGAGTCCGAGGCGAGAATGGACCAGATTATGGATTGGAAAGTTTAGGTCATTCATAAGCGCCTGGATGCCTTTGAGTTGAGAGTCCTGGAGAGGCCAGCCCGATCATTGATCTGACCACCTTCCAGCAGGAGTTGGCTAGCCTCCGTGTTGATGTTGCTGCACTCCTAGCCCCTACTGAGACTGAACCAGAGTCTGCCCCTGTGGTATCGGATGATGAGGTGGTGATGACTGCACTATTCTACCACACTATGCCGCCACCAGATTCCTCTCTTGCTACTAGGAAGTGCCACCGCTCCGACCTCACTTCTGATGCCAATGAGGATCGCAAATTGAAGAAGAAGGAGCGCCAACAGTTGGAGGAGGCTAAGAGAAAGTCAATACTTTATAAGGAGAGGAGATAGCAGTGGGCTCTTGAGGTGGATGTTGGCCCATCTGGTAGTTTGAGCACTACTAAGGGTGCTACGTTAGTTGATGAGAGTTCTACTGTTGGTGTTCCTAATGTTGATCCAGCGGGCTCCGAGAAATCAGACCTGCCCACTTCTTGAGAGGTCTTCGATGCATATGCACCACAGGTTTGCTTCACTCTATGTTTTACTCTTGATTTTTTTGCATTGAGGGAAATTGCACCTTAGTTTGTTAGGGGTGGGGTAAATGGATTGTGAGTGATAGGGTGAAGTCTGAGTAACCCAACTCATAATCCTCTCTTGGGGTTTTCTTGCATGTGTTCTTTTTCCCCAAGAGACTATTTTACTTTCTATTGAACCGACATGTTTAGGAATGTATGTGTAGAAGTAAGTAGAAGAATGAAAGTATGATGGCATAGAAAGTATGAAAAAAATGATTCTCGTCCAAAAAGTTTGAAATGTGTAGATCTTTAGGCTTGATGAGTTGAATGTTCTGGATCTCAATATCACATGATAAGGAACCGATTTTACCTCATGACTTAAGCTAAAACTTTAACTGGGTAATCAAATAATCTAACAATGAAACAATGTGCAAGTGTGTGAGAAAAGCTAGAATGTACATACAGTGTGTGCCAATCTAGAACTTGCCCAGTTGGTCCTGCAAAGATAATCTAGGCTAGAAGTTGGAAAATGATCATAGGCCCTTGTTTAAATAAGTTCACTCAAGCCTAAATGATGCAACCAAAAGAAATAAATGTTCCCTTTGATCCAAATATTTGAGCCTAATGTAGACCACTTCTTTCAATAGACCTAGCTCACCTTCTCTAAAATAATTGTCTTGGCTCCGGTCCCTCCTTGGAAATCTGCACCTTGACTTAGGCCAAAAGCCTAAGTTGAGGGTGGATAATTCAAATAGTTACCTTGATCTTTGCCCTGGTCCGACATCAGATACCTCAACTCATGAAAAATACAGAAGTTGAGGGTGACTATGAAAAAGGAAACCAAAAGAAAAAATGGTATGAAAAGAGTTTTGTGTTGAATAGAGAAAAAGAAAACATAGAAAAAGATGTGACTACGTGCAAAAGAAGCAAAAAGATGAATAACAAAAGTTTTGAAAGAAATAAAGAAAAATAAAGTGAAAAATAAGATCTATAAATTCAAAAGTCACATCTGTACGAAAAAAATTCAAGGGAAAGAGCAGAAAATACAAAGATGTCAAGAATTAGTTTAGAAGAGAGGTAAAAAACCAATATAATGACAAGGAGGGCAGAAAGTCACTAAAAAGTACCCAAATGTACCCTACCTGACCCTGAGCCTACATTACAAGCTAAGAAAGTCCTAAAGTGATCCTAACAACTAGTTTAGAGAGTCTAAACAGTGAAAATAAGGGCAAGCCTATGGTATTGAGCACTTACTATACTAGAAATCACTTCTAAGCATGAGTGTTGAATGAATCCTAAAACTCGAAGTCATATCTATTGTGTGTGAAAAAGGATTTCTTTTGAAGTTAGGGCACTAGTTACATTGTTGGAAATTTGATACCTTGGTAATTATGAAAGGTGTATGTTGTGATGTCTGTTGGTCGATCTGTGTCATGTTGATCCATATGAGTTATCTTGTTGAGTCTAAATGAAAAGATTTGCACTAAGGAAATGGAATGAATTGAAAAGACCATGTGATTGCTTGAGTTTGTATGTCTGCTTCTACATAAGTGTCGTTTAGAGTGTTAGTGTGTCGCTTGAGAACAAACAGTAAGTTTAAGTTGAGGGTGTTGATATACAGTGAATTTACAGTATTTTTGATACGCAGAGTTTGTTTGTGTCTTAGGCCATTTTGTTATTAGAACTGATGATTTTTTTATAATGTTTGTAGGAAATAGGCTTAGATGTGGTTGATGAAGATGCGAACTGAAGTTTTCTGAAGTAGCCACCAACGGTGCCATCAACGGACCGTAGGTCGATCGACGAACCGTAGATGGGCAGTCGTAGGTCTTGGCATGGGAGATGAGTTTTAGTAACTCAAACCACGGAGCACCAAGACGGATCGTAGCCCAGTCCACGGACCGTAGGTGGTGTATCGTAGGTGGAACATCAGGGAAGTTTTACAAAAGTAGAACCAAGGAGCAAGACGACAGACTGTAGGTCGACCCACGGTCTGTCCTGCACAACCATAGATGAAGATCAGAAAGTTGAAAGGTCCAGTACATGATGAAAAGTTCTAAGTGTTGAACCACAAAGGATGACCTACAGACTGTAGGTCGACCCATTGTCCATAAGTCATGTCGTTGATAGAAACCGCGTCTAGACAACTTATTTCCTTATTTTGTTTCCTTTTTATTTAGGACTTGTTTCTATAAATAGGAGTTATAAACCTCATTTTTGGGGGTTAGACGTTATTGTAAACTCTTAGTTCTTGGTGTTTTTGGGAATTAACTTGCAAACTTTAGCAATTTTATTTCCGGATTTCATTTTATAAGATTCCCACTTTGAAATTCTTCTGAAGATTTCGGGTTACATTTATTCTAATTGTAAGTTCATGAATTCTTTCCTCTGAAACATGAATTATGAACTCTCAAGCATGAGTAGCTAAATCTACAACTATGGTTGTGGGAACCATGAGCAATTAACGAAGTATGAATACTAATTAAGTAATTCTTGAATAATTTTATGCATGTATCGTTATTTCTTTTGCTTAGAAGTCTTTTTAATGGTGGCCAACGTTAGAATTTTCCTCGTTGCTACTTGCCGGACCAAGGAGGTAGTTAATGAGAAAAGAATTAACAACATAGAATCAGTGGATGCTATCTAATAGTCTAATGTCAATTGGTGCGAGGGTCAAAACTAAGCCATACATTTATGTGATGTCTAATCTGAGGTAAAGGTAAGGGTTAGTAAAGTATACACTCGTAGCCAGACCAAGGTGCGTAGTGAAATTCCCTATTTGGAGGACCAATCACTTATGGATACCTAACTTACCAACTTTGCATGTAAAACTCTAGGAAAGGATTACTATTATTAGGATTACGGTATTAAGAGCTTGTGGGGAACACATATACCCTAGTTTCTCTCTTATATTGATTTCTCAAACTAATCATCTTGCTTACTTGTTACTCAATCAACAATTTGTTACTTGCTTACAAAAACTCCCGTTTACTTACTTGTCTTGGAAATAATTTGACTAAACAGATATAATAGTGAGTTAAGTTTAAGTATGAACCATATTCCTCGTGGGATCGATCCCAACCTACAAGTTGGGTTCTTTACTTGATAACGATCGCTTATACTTCTTTAGGGAGATATAATTGAGCGTATCACATTCTACCAACACTTGAAGCAACCAATGGAGCCATCACGACACACCCCTGAGTGGCTCCTACCATAGTTAGCACATCCAGGAGTCTTATTCCCCCCTTGTTCCACACTACCTTGAGAATGCGCAGGTCTAGCTCTAAAATTCTGTGAATTCCAATTTTGGAATTCACCTATGTTCCTTGCTACGGGCGCACTAGCAGATGATGAAACCGGTCCCTTTTGTTTCTGTTGGAAAGATGACCGGTTGGCATTACTCTTCTACTGCCCGGACTAATTCCCTGTCTTAGCTCTTTTGTTTTGAAATTCCTCTCTATCTTTCAGCTCATCTTCCTCAACCTATTGCACATGGATCATCAGCCTTTCTATATCCATATCTCTTATCAGTATATTTGTCTTGCCTTCCTTACTTGACAAATGAGACAACACAGTAACAAACAAACTCATCCTACCTCTCATGTCAGCAACCATCTTCGGAGCATAGTGGGAAAGTTGGGTGAACTTTAGACTGTACTCATGAACATGATTCCTGCTTAAGAGTAAGGAATTCTTGTACCTTGGCTTCTCTTAGTTCATGGGGAAAGAAATGCCCCAAGAAGGCCTCCTCAAACAAAGACCAACTCACAAGTGGTGCACCTTCAGCTCTATTCTTTTTCCATTGATCAAACCAGATTCCAGCAACCCTAATTTAGTATGCAAATAGTTCCACCCTTTCAGCATCAGCAATGTGCATAATCTCAAAAACCTTCCAAAGCTCTTCAATGAAGTTTTCTGGATCCTCAGTAACACTTGAACCAGTGAAACTTGGCGGATTCATCCTTAAAAACTCACAGATCCGTGAAGTATCAGCCACTTCCGATCGATTTTCTCATTGTCCAACTTGATTGGTCACAACTTGACTCAACATCCGGATAGTTTCACGGAACTCAGCATTGGTGACCTATCCTTGGGGTTGCACTTCTGGTGCATGGCTTAACTCTTAGCGGAAGACTTAAATAACAAGAAAACAGTCTTAAAAGATAAACTCATGGAATATACTTAGAATGTCTTAAAAGAAACATTTAACTAGCCAAGATGGCAACTCAAGTCTCAATCATCAAAACTGAAATGGGAAGACTCAAGAACTAACATCAACTAACTGTCTATGAAGCCTCTAACAAGTGAGATGGACGTCGGGACAAGACCCATCACATCATAATGAACTAACTGATAAAATAATAAAAAGGGATCCTTCGAAAGCAAGGAGGCTCACCAACAACGCTGAAGATCAATTAGATCAACGATGCGCTGGATGCTGATTTGGTTACCTGTATCTGCATCTTAAAAAGATGCAAGACAACTGGCATCAGTACATTGAATGTACGAGAATGTGAGGGGAATACTAAAATAAGACATAAGCTTGAATGGAACTGAAGGAACATACCTGGTCTCAACTGAACTCATTTCAATATAAAGAAATAACATAAATGCAATATAAAGAAAAGCTTTCAAAACATGGACAACTCTATATGTACAGAAATACAATGGTAACTCAATTTGTAGACAAGAATATGATTTAAACCCTGTTTGTATGTGAAAATACAAGTAATCTCTGTGTATATAAGAATACAAAATATAACTATAGGAGTTTCTCTAATCGACAACCATCACTTATATGATAATACAATGTTTTGCCTCATGCTGTCAGGGCCGTCCTATAACTTGGCGGGGGTATAGAACCTAACTACTAAGTGAATTCACTAGTCTATGCTAAAAAGCACAAAGGAATCATCTAAAAAGTAAGACCCTTTTCTACCAATGTTGGCTACACGGTTTATGGAGACCATGAATTATCTGAACTCAACTTGTCCCCAAATTGGTACTCAATACTACACCCAAAAATGTAACTAGCTCCTATGTTTAAAAACATAAATCTTTCTGTGATTTGAGATAATTGTTCAATAACTAGCCCAAAGTCTCTCTTGGAAATCAGTGTTTCCTCTCTTGCTTAAATGTGAAAACATTTACTCTTTACTTAAAAACTAGCTCAAAAGCTCTTTTGGAAATCGATGTTTCCTCTCTTGTTTAAATGTGAAAATATTTTCTCTTTGGGAATACATAGTCTCCATATACTCTTTTGAATAAAATGAACTTCATTTATTGCTCTTTACTCAAGTCAAAACTCAAGTCTTGAAACAAGTTTAAAGCATTTGTAAAAGACTTCTTGAACAGACTCTAAGAACTCTCTAGACTTGGCTCTTAACTTTCCTTGAATTTGAATTTATGAATTCAAGATTTTGATTTGTGATAGGAAAGATCTCGTGATGTTTAGGAGTATTTTTAAATAGTTAAACATGAGAAATGATCAAGAAATCACTATCTGGAAGCAAATGCGCGATGCGGATATGCATTTTACTATTTGATCGCGAAATAAATTTTGAGGTAGAGAGATCTGCGACCTCTTCGTGACGCAGAGAAAAATTTTGTAAGAAGGGGAGGTAGGTTCGCGATGCGGACTGGGTTGCTGTTTCTCCCGACTTTTTCCTTCTTCGTTTTCTAACCCCAATTCGCCTAAATTCAATTCTTTTTACACAATTTCTCTTTAGATTCAGATGCCTAGTATATGTACACAAGAATCTATTCATAAATGAATCTAAAATCGACACGATTTCCTCAAGAACTCAACAATCCCAACTTAACTCAAGAACAAAGGCCAATAATCAAAAACACAATTCAAAATCATTAACTTTGACCTTTCTAGAATGAATTTCACTGAAATAAACATGATTGGCACATGGGTGAACGAACCCAATGCTATGAAAGTCTCACATACCTCTTTAGGGATCAACCCTTGGCCAAACGACTTCATTTCCGCAAGAACACCTTGACTTTTCTCCTATTTTCTCTTTTCTCTTATCTCAAAGCCCTAGCGTAATTCTTAATTGTGTAAACTGAAAAAACTCAGTTTAGATCCCAAATAATTTACTAAAAACAAATTAAATTGATTGGGTATGAAAAAGACCAAAATACCCCTTTAAAATCTGGTACACTTGCTTTATCTAGATTGCCCCAACCTCGAACGGGCATATCTCATTCATACAAGCTCAAAAATTAGCAAACTTGATGGCATTTGAAGGATAATTCCAAGACCTTTCATTTGATATCTTATTTGTCATCTAACTCATCTTGTACTGGGAGTTATGGTCGTTTGAAGTTGACCAAAAATTTCACTTAGCAAAACTTGCCAAACTTACTAAATTTGATCTTTCCAAAGAATATTTTCTTTCTAATTCTAGTTATTTCAAATAGCAAGGTGTTACAAAGGACTTGAACCGAAGTTAAGGATAATCGTGGAATTGAAGCTCATAAAATATGACCAAGGACTTGAACCGAGGTTAAGGATAATCGTGGACTTGAACTACATAAAATATGACCAAGGACATGAACCGAGGTCAAGGATAATCATGGAATTAAACCACATAAAATATGACAAAGGACTTGAACTGAGGTTAAGGATAATCGTGGACTTGAAACACATGTAGAGGAGAGTCGGTTAGAAATAGGATCAGTTGTCAACCGAGCATCACTGGGACTACCCCCAAACCGAGTGCCATCAATAAATCACTTCGGCCCGAACTGTATCCAACCAGAATCGTCGAGTAGCTTCCATACCAAGAATTTGAATACATCAGAACCGATGGGACAAGGAATTATGGATGTAAGTTTCCAAGAGCAGTGTTACTGCCTGGCTAAGGCCCAGACTATCAGACTGAAGTCTACTATATCAGTCTATAGGGAGCTAAGCCGTCCGAAGAGATGTAGGAGAGGTTTCAAGACCTAACGGCTCTAAAATACGCAAGTCTATGGCAATCACTAGTCTAAGCCTAGGCTAAGGCCAAACATGTTTTCAAATATACACACAAGCCATAAAAAAGGGCGCACCACAAGGTACGGATGATCAATAATTACATTATACATGCTTCAGTAACCCGGAGTACCCGAAAATTAGAGCGTAAGCCATGGTTTCTACGAATTTAGTATGCTCAACCACCAATTACCCCTAAAATCACACAAATCAACATACAAATGCTAAATCATGCTCAATTTAAGGAGAGGCAAGTCGTAGCCTACCTGTAAGCCGACTTCGCGCGCTCCAAATCACATTGCCAGAGCTTTTCCCTTCCATATGGCCTCAGATCGCTGCCACACTATCAAAAATAGAATCACAACGATAATACGAGCGTTTTGACACAAAAATCATAATTGTCGGAGTTGGACCCAAAATCGAGCCAAAAAGGGGATTGTGGGACTCACGATGGGAACCCTTAATTTGATACCACAAAAAGGGTATAAATGCAATATGGAACTTGTAACCCAAAATGGGGCATAATTCGAGGATAGGAGCAAAAGAAATTTGATCATGAAATGAAAATTTGATTTATGGGGAAAATCAAAAAGAGGGAAGCTCCTTTGGGGCGGAAATTACCTCAAAACATTGATTTCACACTTCTCCGAGCACTCCACAGCGAACCTACAATCCACAACAATACCTAGCAATTTGAATCACCTAAATTGGAGCTCTATAGTTGAAGAAACTAAAACCTCCATTGAAAAGAAGAGTCAAGAGGAGGGCAGCAGCTAAAACCAAGAAAACGCCTCAAATGAAGCTTCCAATAGAACCACTGCGTTTCAAGGTAAAAACCACACAATTTAGAGCTTTAAATCACTCAATTTGGAGCTCTATAGCTCAAGATATCGCAATTGAAAATGAGGGCTGAAAGCTGAAATGGGCTTTTAAAAGACCAATCAGGTCGCCAAAAAGTCAAACTTTAGTCGCTAAAATCCCAAATTCTGGTCGCTAAAACGGCTGCACCAGATTTCAGCTTTTCCTATTTTTTAAAAATCTCCGACTGGGTGCTCGGAATTCGTTTGGAATCCCGTACGTGCAAATGGACCATGCTACCCCAATAAATTTGACGTTCCGGACTCAATGGCGCAGTCGAAATTCGTATACGAGGTCATTTTAATTGAAAGTGGGTGCCACACCCAAATGCCATTTTTAGCCAAATTCCACAAAGTGCCTCAGGATTAGACCAGAAGCCTCGGGAAGTGAATGAATAGTCGTTCTAGACCAAACTCAACATTCCAGAACTAGACGAGCTGACATATTTTCATCTGAGAGCGTTTTCCAAGAATGTTGACCAAAGTCAACCTTAGGCCAAATTTCAAAGGCTAAAATGCAAAATGGTCCCAAACTCGCACCGAAGGCCTTGGGACTCATTCTGACCACACTTCTAACCTAATTTGTCCATTCTAGAGTTGATGGAACCATCAGAATTCCTTCCTGAGGTTGTTAACCTAATATTTTGACTAAAGTCAACTTTTCAAGGTTCAAAAGCTCCAAAACAGGGAAACGAGCCTAAAACCCAAACGTAAGACCATGCGACTGAACAGTCAGTGCCAGCAAGTCATAAATGACTTGGGGTTGCTATAGGACCACTCTAATCGTCGAAATAAATGCATTAACACAAAAATGACCTAGAGGTTCATTACAACATTAGTCATCAACTCCTAAGTCATGTAAATTTGGGCAATCCAACTTGTTCTCGCGGAGTGGATCGGCGATGAACTGACTGGCCATTTCTGTCGCCAACTTGGTTTTTCCCCAAGACTGGCACGCTGGGACTTTGGGCGAGCTAGAGAGCCACCCGGCTGTAACACCTCGCTATTTGAAAGAGCTAGAATTAGAAAGAACCATTTCTTGAAAGAAAGAAAAATTGCATGTTATGCCTCTATTGATTGTAGAACTCGAGTTGTCAACTTCCATTTTCCTAATAAGCCAATTATATAGTGGAATAGCAGTTCAACAGTGCCTAAGGGTCATTTTATTTCATACCTTAAGGCAAGAAAGTTAGTCTCCAAGGGTTATATCTATCACTTAGTCCTAGTTAACTATTATAGTGTTGAGACACCACATATTGAGTCAGTTCCACTTGTGAGTGAGTTTCCAGAAGTCTTTCCTGATGATCTACCCGGAGTCACTCTTGAGAGAGAGATAGACTTCGGTATAGATATTCTTCGTGATACTCATCCTATATCTACTCCGCCATATAGATGGCTCCAGCAAATATGAAAGAGCTAAAAGAACAGTTGAAAGATCTCCTCGATAAGGGTTTTATTCGACCAAGTGTCTCACCTTGGGGTGCTCCGGTTTTATTTGTGAGGAAGAAAGGCAGTTCCCTTAGAATGTGTATAGATTACCACCAGTTGAACAAGGTTACCATAAAGAATAACTATCATCTTTCGAGAATTGATTATCTCTTCGATCAACTTCAGGGTGCTACTTGTTTCTCTAAGATAGACCTCAGATCAGGCTACCATTAGTTAAGAGTAAGGGAATATGACATTCCGAAGATAGTATTCAGGACCTATTATGGTTAGTATGAGTTCCTAGTTATGTCCTTTGGTTTGACCAATGCACCTATCACATTCATGGACCTTATGAATAGAGTATTCAAGCCTTATTTAGATATGTTTGTTATCATATTCATTGATGACATACTAATCTATTCGAGGAATGAGGAAGACCATGCTAGCCATCTCATAATAGTTCTTCAAACTCTAAAGGATAGGGAGTTGTATGCTAAGTTCTCAAAATGTGAGTTTTGCCTTGAGTATGTGGCATTCTTAGGCCACATTGTTTTCGATGACGGAATTAGAGTTGATACTCAGAAAATAGAGGCAATGCAGAATTGGCCTAGACCCACATCTCCAACTTATATTAGTAGTTTCTTGAGGTAGGCTAGATATTATAGAAGGTTCGTAGAGGGGTCCTCAACTATTTCATCCCTTTTGACCAAGTTGACTCAGAAAAAGTAAAGTTACAATAGTCTGAGGCTTGTGAGAAAAACTTTCAGGAATCGAAAAAGAGGTTGACTACTGCCCCATTATTGACCTTACCAGAAGGTACTCAAGGTTTTGTTGTGTATTGTGATGCATCTAGAGTTGGTTTGGGTTGTGTGTAAATACAGAATGGCAAAGTTATAGCTTATGCCTCCAGATAGCTTAAGGTTCACGAACAGAATTATCCAACCCATGATCTAGAGTTGGTTGCCGTAGTAATTGCTTTAAAAATATGGTACCATTATTTGTATGGTGTTCATGTAGACGTATTCACTGATCACAAGAATCTTCAGTATGTGTTTAGTCAGAAAGAGCTTAATCTCAGACATAGGAGGTGGTTAGAGTTACTCAAGGAGTATGCTCTGAGTATCCTCTATCACCCAGGTAAGGCTAATGTTGTTGCTGATTCCTTGAGCAGGTTGTCTATGGGTAGTATTACCCATGTTGAGGAAGATAAGAAAAAGTTATCCAAAGATGTGCATAGACTTGCACGATTAGGAGTTCGTCTAATGGACTCCACAGAAGGAGGAATAGTGGTGATGAACGGGGCTGAATCAGCATTAGTGTCTGAAGTTAAGGAGAAACAAGACCAAGACCCTATTTTTCTTGAATTGAAGGTAAATGTTCATAAGAAAAAAGTAATGGCTTTTGAACAAGGGGGAGATGGTGTATTGAGGTATCAAGGTAGGTTATGTGTACCAAGGGTGGATGAACTCTAAGAAAGGATCATGGAGGAAGCTCATAGCTCTAGATATTCTATCCATCCGGGTTCCACAAAGATGTATCGTGACTTGAGAGAAGTTTATTGGTGGAGTAGTATGAAAAAGGGCATTGTAGAGTTTGTTGC
>JAJOOF010006352.1:0-14362 GCA_029582545.1 Solanum lignicaule
CCAAAAAGGGGTAGAATATTACATATAAAATAAGTTCGGGGGGGTAATAGGACCTTAGTAAAGGTTAGGTGTGTCTCTGGGATTTCGGGTATAGGCTGGGGGGGTACTTATGCATTTTCCCAAAAAAAGGCATTTCTTCCTCATCGGTAGTGGAAATATAAATAGAAGAGATTAAATAGACAAACACTTCTATTAATTGTTAAAAGGGTTGGAAAGAGGGACCCCCCGCACGCCATCATCATCGCTCGCTCGCTCAGCTCGGCTTCAGCTATGGAAAATGATCGATCGAGAGATTATTTTTGGACAAAGTTTTGTTCTAATTATTTATTTCATTATTTATTCAATTAATTAAATAAAATTAAATGGCCAAAATGTTTCAATTAATTAGTTAATTAACCGAAACATTCCGACCCGATTCGGATCCGTGTGACCCATTTTATTTAAATTACTTTTCCATTTTATTTGAATTTCCTGCCATTGGAGATGACTGTTCCGAAAGGTTGCAACTTTCAGGAACAACCATGACCGTTTGAAAGGTTGCAACCTTTCTGAAATGGTCGTGTGGTTTCTGAAAGGTTGCAACCTTTCGGAACCAGTTCCTCTTGGCTATAAATACCAGTTATTCTTTAGATTTTTTACTTACAACATTTTCTGAATTCTTCTTCTTCTTCTGCAAAAATAATTTTCGTGCACTTTACTGTCGTTGAGTGGTTCGCTAACGCCCGCGTTTTGGGTATCAATACACTAGTGATTGAGATCATTCTATCCTGGGAGGACATGTTCCAAATCAAACATCGGATACTAGATGGGAATAATTTCCTTAAGGGGACACTGTGCATTCAGTGGGCTTGACCCCTTTCCATTCCGTCTTTTCTAGATTATGGTATGTTTTACAGATTTTAATTTTTTGTGAATTTATTTTTGTTCTTCTGTTCTTTACTGGTTCATTGGAAACTTTGGTAACTTCGTGTTTCTGCAAAGTTTCTAGTAATCAGTATTACTGTTTTTTAAACACAGATTGGCAGCAATGTTAACATCTAAAAGTCTGTCAAGAAAATTTCAATAATCATTTTCATAATTCACAGATCCTACCCTGATCTAGGAGCTAAAGCATTTTTAGGCTTATTAATTTTAATGCTTCTTACAATCGTGCCTATATCTCAATTATTATCACCCATAGCAGAATCTACTTAGCTATAAAAAGAAATGGAGTATGGAGCAAGAAAATCTTAATAAATTATAAATATTCATATAAATAAAAATCTAATGATGTTTTGTGTGATGGAGGAACGGGGGGAAAGAGGGATAGCCTATTAAGAACAATAAAATATAATGATGAGGAAACTAACATAGTAAAACAAATAATCGAATGGGTAGGGAATTTCTTGGATGAAAACATGCATTGTTTGTAATATAGAGGTACTCAAAGATGGAACCCACCTGCTTCCACACATCCACGCTCACTTAAAATTTAATGCATATAAAAAACCTATTTTATGAGTGGATTGATATAAATAAGATCAGAAGATAAACATATAATCTAAAGTGATTTCATATACCATATTATTTAAATACTATCTAAAATTTAATTTGCTTGTAACACCTCGAGATTTGGAAAAGGAAAGAAGGCCAAAAGATTGGCTACTGGTACATGTCCATGAGACCAGTCTAAGATTTGTAGAATATTCTATGGGTCGTAGACCAGTCTCATAGGAAGAGGGAAAATAATTCTTGGAAATCAGTCCAAGTAACTCATTCTAAGACTGACCAAGACGATCTGTCGAATTAACTACAGATCGTGGGAAGGTACTATAAAAGAGTCCTAGATTTAGTGAAAAATTAAGTTGAAAGTTGAGATCTACGGATGGGGTCTACGGACCGTAGGAAGTTTGACGGAACGAGTCGTAGGATTTTCCCAAGATTTATGCCCCAGTCAATCAACATACGGTTGACCAGGCAACCGTAGGGTCTGCAGATAGTTATTTTTTAAGGGTATTTGGATTTTTTTTCTATGTTCTTAATTCCTAAGATATGTCATTTTGACCCAAATTCTAAGCCCTATATAAGATTTTGAAGTCCTAAAACTACCCACTCAAAATTCATTCCCCTAATTCCCAAATTCCAACCAAAATTCATTGCATTGCTCTCTCAAACTCAAGGAAGAAGAAGATGAATTATAGGTTACTTCAAGTTCAAGTCTTCTTTATTCATAAATTGCCTAGGGCTTCAAGATCAAGGTATGTAGGGATTTCATCAATGGGTAAATCCAAAAGTTTTCTCCAATTCTCCAATTCAATTTCCGCAAATTAGTTAGGTTTTCAATCAATTCCTTATGGGTTCTATTTTTATGGATTTAATTGTTTGAGTTTGATCATATTATGATTGTTTAGACTCAATTACATACTTTCCAGTTAATTCCATATGAACCCTAATTCACATGAATTTGTAGAGAAATTATAAATCTGTGAAACATCTTTTTTCATGAACTTATACATGATTTATGAAAAGAAAATTTTTATGATCTAGGTTGCTTTAATATTGTCATCAATTCAGTTGTGAAAGTTTTTCTCTCATTAAGGGATCATAGGTTGGTGAAAGGTTTTCTCGCTCATGCATGATTCAAGATTTAAGGAGCTATTCTATGTGTTTATGTTTATGAATAATTATGTTAGGATTTTTCTTAGCAACAAGAGGATATTGAGATGGAGGCTCTTCGTTAGTAGAGGTCGGGTCTCTAGTTGCAATCTCCTTGTATCTAACTATGTGACCCCATAGGATTATCTTAAGTGACATAGCTAGTGGATCCACCTAAGTTAGAATTTAAGGTCGTTCCCTTGACAAGTACAAATATATTTTTCGGTGTGGAAGCTAGACACCCGATTCCATGTAATAGCTCACGTGGTCAATGTCGGTTAATAGTAAATATCCCACAAATCAAACTAAGTTTTTCTTAAAGGTTTTATCAACCTTTACTCATGATTTTAATATGCATTGACCATGTTCATGACTTATGATTCCTCTTAAAAATTTTACTATGTTTAGCTTAGTCATGCATTTCATGTTTTTGATTGTGTCCCTTTATTATCATGATTCATGTTTTTACTCATATCCCTTATACTTGGTACATTCCATATACTAATGCATATTTGTGCCTAAGTTGTTTCACTAATATATGGCTTGATGAGTCCTCCCCCTCTGTTCATGGCTAGTTAATCACTTTAGAGATTTGAAGACTTAGTGAGTCCTCATACTCCGTGGACTGTGTCGCCTTTATTTCTTTCTTATTTCTTTACTTTTTAAATATTGTACATGGTGTACGGGTTACGTCCTGACCACTTCTTGATGTTGTAGAAAGGCTTATCAAGACTATGTTAGATTTCCACATAAATGTCAAACACTTTCATTATATGAATTTTCTACATTTCTTCATTATGTTGTGTACATGCATGTGAAGAGGCTTTTGTAGGGTCTCTTAGAGTCTTATACGTTATGTCACATCTCACGTTTACTTTGGGTCGTGACAAACATGGTATTAGAGCAAAAGGTTTTAGAGAAGGATCCTAGGATATTTGACAAGCCGCATTGAGTACAGTCTTGTTCATTAGTGTGAAGTGCACCACCTTTATGAATAGAAGGCTAAAAAGCGCTTAGGAAACTTCACTTCTTTCGTTACTCTAAAGTCATTCCATAGTGTTTATCTCTATAAAGATCATTTTCCTAAATAGTGTTCGATCCTTTTCAGGGTATTGCCCCTCGAAGAGATTATGTGAGAAGATATGTGGGAAATGACAATGAGGAGCCTAAGGTTCCTCAAGTTCCAGTTGATCCTTTGGCTGAGCAAGTGACTCAATGCTGAATGTTGAGTCGCTTTCCAAGTGTTGGCTAAAGTCATAACGGCCCAATCTAATAGAGACTCTAATGCTTTCGTGAACTCAAATATAGGTACAAAAATGCCAAGGACAAGGGAATTCACTAGGATGAATCCCTCAAAATTCCATGGTTCTAAGGTTGATGAGGATCCTCAAGATTTCATTGATGAGGTTTACAATATGGTAGGTATTGTCTATGGTTGAAAAGGCGAAGTTGACTGCTTATCAACTCAAAGGTGTTTCTTAAGTGTTGGTTGAACAATAGAAAAGTGAGAGGGCTATTGATACGGGTCCTCTTGATTGCGAGAAATTTAAAGGAGCTTTTCTTGATTGTTTCTTTCCTCTTGAAATGAGAGTAGCGAAAGTTATTGAGTTCTTTAACCTCCGACAAGGCAATATAAGTGCAAAGGAGTATGCCTTGAAGTTAACTCAATTGGCTAGGTATGCTCCAACTATGGTTGTCGACTCTAGGGAAATGATGAGAAAGTTTGTGTTAGGTGTTTCCAACTTGGTTGTCAAACTATGTAGTACCGTCATGTTGATAAAGGAGATGGATATTTCCTATTGATGACACATGCCTACCAAATTAAAGATGAAAATCGCAACCAAACGGCAAAGGAGTCCAAGAGGGCAAAGGCCGGTAATGGTGACTTTTCTCATTCTAGGTCCAGTGGAAAAGGGCGTTCTCAATTCGTGCAAAAGTTTTTTGGTCAAGGTTCCTCTAAGCTCTAGCTCCTAAGTTCAATAAATATAAGTTTTCTAACCCTAAGCCTTAAAGAGAGAATGGTGGTAATGGATCTTTTATCCATTCTTCCACTAAGTGTGGTAAGAAACATGATAACAAGTGTTTGGCCAGTATGGATAGTTGCTTTAAGTGTGGAAAGAGTGCTCGTAAGATGAGATATTGCCTATTTTTTTCTACTAAGTTAAGGTATGGTAGGAATGTTCAATGTAGTAGTTCCAATGCGGGTTCTCCAAAGAAAAAAACAAATTTTATGCTCTTCAGACTCGATAGGGTGGTGATGGTTCTTCGGATGTAGTGACCAATATGTTGAAAGATTTTCATCTTGATGTTTATGCTTTACTTGATCTGGGTGATACCTTATTGTTTGCTACTTCTTATGCGTCCATGAGATTTGATATTGGTCCCGAAATCCTTTCTAATCCCTTTCACATCTCAACTCCAATTGGTAATGTTATTGCCGCTAAGAGAGTTTCTAAAAATTATCCTATTTCTCTTTCTCATTGAGTCACTCATGTTGATATTATAGAGATTGATATGTAAGATTTTGATTTTATTTTTGGGATGGATTGGCTTCATGCATATTATGTTTCCATAGTAGGACTCGATTGGTCACTTTCAAGGTTTCAAATGAACCTATCATGTCATGGGAAAGGGAAATTGTGTTCTCAAGGGTCAGTTTGTGTCTTGCCTAAAAGCTAGAAAAATGATTTTTAAGGGTTGCATTTAACATCTTGTTTGGGTTAGTGAAATAGATTCGGAAGACCTTACTCTTGAGTCAGTTCTGATTGTAAATGAGTTTTTGGAAGTGTTTTCGATGATCTTCTCACTATTCCTCCCAAAAGGGAAATAGACTTCATTATTAACCTTCTCCTAGATACACAACCTATCTCTATTGTTTCTTATCGTTTGGCCCTTGCCAAACTTAAAGATTTAAAGGATCAATTGAAGGATTTGTTGGATAATGGTGTTATTAGACCGAGTATCTCTCCATGGGGTGCTCCAGTGTTTTTTGTTTGAAAGAATGATAGTTTTCTCTGAATGTGCATTACCTATCGACAATTAAACAAGGTTACCTTTAAGAATAAATATCCTATTCCAAGGATAGATAATTTGTTTGATAAACTCCAAGAAGAAAGTTACTTCTCTAAGATTGACCTTTGTCGGGTTATCACTAATTGAGGGTGAAAGAGAATGACATTCTGAAGACAACTTTTCAACTCGGTATGGTCATTATGTCAGATGGTTTGAACAATTCCCCGGTGGCATTTATGGATTTAATGAATATGATTTCAAGTAATATCTTGATATGTTTATAATCGTGTTTATCAGTGATATTTACTCACGGAGTGAGGATCAACATGTTGAGAGTTTGAATATTTTGTTACAAATTATCAAAAGGAACGTGAATTGTATTCTATATTTAGCAAGTGTGAGTTTTGGTTGAGGTCTGTTGTTTTCCTTGGTCTTATTGTCTCCGATGAGGGTATTCAAGTCGATCCCAAGAAAATTTAAGAGGTTAAGAATTGTTCTAGATCCTTGTCCACTTCGGATATATGAAGTTTCTTGAGTTTGATCAGTTACTATAGGAGGTTCGGGGAAGGATTTTCTTCTATTGCTTCACCATTAATGACAATGACTCAAAAGAAGGTAAAATTATTATGTTTAGAAGGTTGTGAAAAAAGTTTCCAAGATGTGAAGGATAGACTCACTTTAGCCCCTATTTTGACGTTATCGGAAAGATCAGATGGTTTAGTGGTTTATTGTGATGCATCACGAATTGGTCTTGGTTGTGTTTTGATGGAACATGGTAAAGTCATTGCTTATGCTTCAAGGAAATTGAAGGCGGATGAAAAGATTTATCCGACTTATGATTTAAAGTTAGCGGCAGTGGTGTTTTCCTTAAAGATTTTGACCCATTACTTGTATGGAGTTCATGTAGATCTATTCACCGAACACAAGAGCTTGAGATATGTGATTACTCAAAAGGATCTAAATCTTCGCCAAAGGAGGTGGCTTGGGCTGTTAAAGAATTACGACATAAGTGTCCTATATCATCCCAAAAAAGTAAACATGGTAGGAGATAACCTTAGTCAACTATTGATGGGTAGTGTTGCTCATGTTGAGGATGATAAGAAGATTTAGTTCATGGTGTTCATAGATTGGCTTGAGTGGGTGTCCGGTTGGTTGATTCTATTGAAGGTGGTGTAGTTGTTCATAATTGTTTAGAATCTTCTTTTGTATCGTATATGAAGGCAAAGAAAGATCTCGATTCAATTACGATTGAGTTAAAGAAGTCAGTTTTTGAAAAAGCCATTGAGGCTTTCTCCGAAGTGGTAGATGGTGTCCTTCGATACCAAGATTGGTTATGTGTTCCCAATGTTGATGAGTTGAGGAATCAAATTCTGACAGAAGCTCACATTTCTCAGTTTTTGTTCACTTGGGAGCCACCAAGATGTACCGTGATTTGTGAGAAGTCTATTGGTGGAATGGGATGAAGAAGGATATTGTGGAATTTGTAGCTAAATATTTGAACTGTCAACAAGAGAAAGTTGACCATCAGAAACTGGCGGTTTGGCTCAAATCATTAATATTGCGACATGGAAATGGGAAGATTTTAACATGGACTTCATCACGAGTTCACCCCGCACACGTCGATAATTTGACTTGATTTGGGTTGTAGTGGACTAAATGTCAAAATAGGATCACTTTCTTCCCATTAAGACTTCATTCTCATTGGAATATAGTGCCAAGATTTATATTAGGGAAATAGTATGGTTGCATAGAGTATCTTTGTCCATTATCTCCGATCGAGGTACTCAATTTACATCTTGGTTTTGAAAGTCGTTTCAGAAAGGTCTTGGTACTTAGGTGAAACTTAGCACAACTTTTCATTCTCAGACTGATGGGCATGCCAAGCGTACCATTCAGACTTTCGAAGATATTTTTAAGAGCTTGTGTGATTGATTTCAAGGGAAATGGAGAAGATCATTTACGTTTGATCGAGTTTGCTTATAACATGCTTATAATAATAGCTATCATTCTAGCATTGGGATGGCACAGTTTGAGGCTCTTTATGGTAGAAGGTGTAGATATCCTATAGTTGGTTTGAAGTGAAGGAGGTCGCTTTGATAGGGCCCGAGTTGGTGCGTGATGCTATGGAAAAGATTTGACTTATTCGTGAGAGGTTGAAAATGGCTAAAAGTCGACAAAAATTTTATTTCGATGTTAGGAGAAGAGAACTAGAGTATGATGTTGATTATTGGGTCTACTTGAAAATTGCAACCATGGAAGGTGTAATAAGATTTGGAAAAGAAAGGGAAACTTAGTCCCCATTATGTGGGCCCATATCAAATTTTGAGGTTTATTGGCAAAGTTGGTTATGAAATTGAGTTGCCTAATGATTTAGCATCAGTACATCCGGTATTTCTTGTCTCCATGTTGGAAAAGTGTGTTAGAATTCCGACGTACATTCTACCTTTGGAAGGTTTGGTAGTTAAAGAGAATCTTTTTTATGAAGAGATTCCGGTTGAGATTTTAGACTGTCAAGTGTAGAAGTTGAGAAATTTGGAAGTTACTTCCATTAAGGTTCTTTGGAGGAATCAATTAGTTGAGGGTTCTAATTGGGAGGCTGAAGCCAATATGATGTCCCAGTATCCTCATCTCTTTTCCTCCACTTCTACAGGAACTTGAGGTATTAATTCCTTATGGTTCATTCTTTCACATTCATGCATCTTAGTTATTCTCATGTTTCCATATGCATGCATGTTCATGAAAACTCAGTTTTGATGTTATGATTTAGGTTGGAGTGATTCTCCATGTTTATGTGCATTTTGATGAAATTTGCATTCATATTGGGTTTTTAGTGTCACTCATAATCTATTCATGCTAGTTTGAGTCCCATTCGAGGACCAATGTTCCCGAGGAGATATTGTAACACCACGAAATTCAGAAAAGGAAAGAAGGCCAAAAGATTGGCAACTGGTTCAAGTCCACCAGACCTGTCTATGATTCATAGAATGTTCTATGTTGCTTCCAATTGCACACACAATTTTACGTAGTCGCGCAAGTAATATAGTGGCCTTAAAAGATCCGTATATAGAACCCAAAGGAATTATTGATTAACTATTTTACTAAATTATAAAATATATATTTAAATACTAAGAATGCAAGAATGATAAAAAAGAATTACCTACAATTATTGGAAAATTCCAGGGCTGGAACATGCATAGGGTTTCATGTGACGCATATTATGTAATGAATTAACTAAGGTTATCAAATTACTGATTTACAGGGTTAATTTTGTTATCCTAATCTCTTGACCTCTAATCACCTACTCCAATTGACTGTCTAACTGCATCGTTGAGTGGGGATAGACAGAGTCAATTGGCGAACATTTATATTTTCATCTTGTTTAGTAATAAAGCTTGGTGTTCGTCTGGATGTTAATCCTGAACAAGAATTTGAACCAGTGATATACAAGAGAGATTGTGTTCTTTGTATTATTTGGTCTATCCACCTCTTCGTTTTTTGAGTTCAAGAATAAAAAAAATGCTTATATCTATGGTGGTCAATCATGAAATATTAAAACATGAATACAAAAGTTATTTAAGCGATAACCAACATTAACTAAAAATAATCGATGTTCAACAATTATCCGTAGCTAAAGCCCCAGAGCAAGTGTCTTTAGGTTCTAGAAGAAGAAGAAGAAGAAGAAGAAGGAGGAGGAGCAGAAGAAGAAGAAGAAGAAGAAGAAGGAGGAGCAGAAGAAGAAGAAGAAGAAGAAGAAGAAGAAGAAGAAGAAGAAGAAGAAGAAGAAGAAGAAGAAGAAGAAGAAGAAGGAGGAGAGGGAGGAGGAGGAAGAGGAGGAGGAGCAGAAGAAGAAGAAGAAGAAGATAGATTGGCTTCATGCATATTATGCTTCTATAGTAGGACCTGATTGGTCACTTTCAAGGTTTCGAACGAACCTATCATGTCTTGGGAAGGGGGAAATTGTGTTCTCAAGGGTCGGTTTATGTCTTCCCTAAAAGCTAGAAAAATGATTTTTAAGGGTTGCATTTACCATCTTGTTCAAGTTAGGGAAATAGATTTTGAAGCCCTTACTCTTGAGTCAGTTCCGATTGTAAATGAGTTTTCGGAAGTGTTTCTGATGATATTCTTAGTATTTCTCCCAAAAGGGAAATAGACTTCGTTATTAACCTTCTCCTAGATACACAACCTATCTCTATTGTTTCTTATCATTTGGCCCTTGCAAAACTGAAATATTTAAAGGATCAATTGAAGGTTTTGTTAGATAAGGGTGTTATTTGACCGGGTATCTCTCCATGGGGTGCTCCGGTGTTTTTGGTTTGAAAGAATGATAGTTCTCTCTAAATGTGCATTACCTATCGACAATTAAACAAGGTTACCTTTAAGAATAAGTATCCTATTCCAAGGATAGATAATTTGTTTGATAAACTCCAAGAAGAAAGTTACTTCTCTAAATTGACGTTTGGTCGGGTTATCACTAATTGAGGGTGAAAGAGAATGACATTCTGAAGACAGCTTCTCAAACTCGGTATAGTCATTAGGAGTTTTTGGTGATGTCTGATGGTTTGAATAATGCCCCGATGGCATTTATGGATTTAATGAATAGGATTTTAAGCAATATCTTGATATGTTTATAATCGTGTTTATTGGTGATATCTTGATTTACTCATGGAGTGAAGATGAACATGTTGAGAATTTTAATATTGTGTTACAAATTCTCAAAAGGAACGTGAATTGTATTATATATTTAGCAAGTGTGAGTTTTGGTTGAGGTCTGTTGTTTTCCTTGGTCTTATTGTCTCCGATGAAGGTATTCAAGTTGATCCTAAGAAAATTGAGGAAATGAATTTTTCTAGAGCCTTGTCCACTTTGGATATATGAAGTTTCTTGAGTTTGGTCGGTTACTATAGGAGGTTCGGGGAACCATTTTCCTCTATTGCTTCACCATTAATGACAACTACTCAAAAGAAGGTAAAATTTTTATGGTCGGAAGCTTGTTAAAATAGTTTCCAAGATGTGAAGGATAGACTCACTTTAGCCCCTATTTTGACATTATCGGAAGGATCATATGGTATTGTGGTTTATTGTGATGCATCACGAATTGGTCTTGGTTGTGTTTTGATGAAACATGGTAAAGTCATTACGTATGCTTCAAGGCAATTGAAGGCAGATGAAGAGATTTATCCAACTCATGATTTAGAGTTAGCGGCAGTGGTGTATTCCTTAAAGATTTTGATGCATTACTTGTATTGAATTCATGTAGATGTATTCACCGAACACAAGAACTTGAGATATGTGTTTACTCAAAAGGATCTAAGTCTTCACCAAAGGAGGTGGCTTGGGTTGTTAAAGGATTACAACATAAGTGTCCTATATCATCCCAGAAAAGCAAATATGGTAGGAAATTCCCTTAATCAACTGTCGATGGGTAGTGTTTCTCATGTTGAGGATGATAAGAAGATTTAGTTCGTAGTGTTCATAGATTGTCTTGATTGGGTGTCTGGTTGGTTGATTCCATTGAAGGTGCTATAGTTGTTCATAATGGTTTAGAATCGTCTTTTGTATCGTATGTGAAGGCTAAGCAATATATCAATTTGATTATGGTTGAGTTGAAGAAGTCAGTTTCTAAAAAATCCATTGAGGTTTTCTCCCAAGAGGCAGATGGTGTCCTTCGCTACCTAGGTCAGTTATGTGTTCCAAATGTTGATGAGCTGAGGAATCCAATTCTGAAATAATCTCACATTTCTCAGTTTTCGTTCACTCGGGAGCCACCAAGATGTACCGATATTTGTGAGAAGTCTATTGGTGGAATGGTATGAAGAAAGATATTGTGGAATTTGTGGCTAAATGTTTGATTTGTCAACAAGTGAAAGTTCATCATTAGAAACTGGCGGTTTGGCTCAAATCATTAATATTCCTACATGGAAATTGGAAGATTTTAACATGGACTTAATAACAGGTTCACCCCACACACGTCGACAATATGACTTGATGTGGGTCGTAGTGGACTATATGTGAAAATAGGATCACTTTCTTCCCATTAAGACTTCATTCTCATTGGAATATAGTTCCAAGATTTATATTAGGGAAATGGTAAGGTTTCATAGAGTATCTTTGTCTATTATCTCCGATCGAGGTACTCAATTTACATCTCAGTTTTGAAAGTCGTTCCAGAAAGTTCTTGATATTCAAGTGAAACTTAGCACGGTTTTCATCCTCAGACTGATGGGATGCCAAGCTTACCATTTAGACTTTAGAATATATGTTAATAGCTTTTGTAATTGATTTCAAGGGAAATTGAGAAGATCATTTACCTTTGATCGAGTTTTCTTATAATAATAGCTATCATTCTAGCATTGGGATGGCACGGTTTGAGGCTCTTTATGGTAGAAGGTGTAGGTATCTTATAGTTGGTTTGAAGTGAAGGAGGTCTCTTTGATAGGGCCCGAGTTGGTTCATGATGCTATGGAGAAGATTTGACTTATTCATGAGAAATTGAAAACGGCTCAAAGTAGACAAAAGTCTGATTTATATGTTAGGAGAAGAGAACTAGAGTATGATGTTGATTATTGGGTCTACTTGAAAATTGCAACCATGAAAGGCGTAATAAGATATGGAAAAGAAAGGGAAATTTAGTCCCTATTATGTGGGCCCATGTCCAATTTTGAGGCGTATTGGCAAAGGTGGTTAGGAAATTGAGTTGCTTAATGATTTAGCATCGGTACATACGATATTTCATGTGTCCTTGTTGAAAAATTGTGTTGGAGATCCGACGTCCATTCTACCTTTGGAAGGTTTGGTAATTAAAGAGAATCTTTCTTATGAAGAGATTCCGGTTGAGATTTTAGACCGGTTAGTCTAGAAGTTGAGAAATAAGGAAGTTGCTTCTGTTAAGGTTCTTTGAAGGAATCAATTAGTTGAGGGTGCTAATTGGGAGGCTGAAGCCAATATGATGTCCTGGTATCCTCATCTCTTTTCCTCCGCTTCTACACTAGCTTGAGGTATTAATTCCTTATGGTTCATTCTTTCACATTCATGCGTCTTAGTTATTCTCATGTTTCCATATGCATGCATGTTCATGAAAACTCAATTTTGATGTTATGATTTAGCTTGGAGTGATTCTCCATGTTTATGTGCATTTTTATGAAATTTGCGTTCATATTGGGTTTTTAGTGTCACTCATATTCTATTCATGCTAGTTTGAGTCTCATTCGAGGACGAATGTTCCCAAGGAGATATTGTAACACCACGAAATTCAGAAAAGGAAAGAAGGCCAAAAGATTGGCAACTGGTTCAAGTCCACTAGACTAATCTAGGATTCATAGAATGTTCTATGTTGCTTCCAACTGCACATATAATTTTACGTAGTCGCGCAAGTAATATAGTGGCCTTAAAAGATCCGTATATCGAACCCAAAGGAATTATTGATTAACTATTTTACTAAATTATACTATTCTAATTATTTATTCAAGCGTGTCAAAAGTGTTTAATTTATATTTAAATACTAAGAATGCAAGAATGATAAAATAAAATTACCTACAATTATTGGAAAATTCCAGGGCAACAATATGTATAGGGTTTCATGTGTCACATATCATGTAATGAATTAACTAAGGGTATCAAATTACTGATTTACAAGGTTGATTTTATGATCATGATCTCTTGACCTCTAATCACCTACTCCAATTGTTTGTCTAACTACATTGTTAAGCGGGGATAGACAGCATCAATTGGCGAGCATTTATATTTCATCTTGTTTAGTAATCGAGCTTGGTGTTCGTCTGGGTGTCAATCCGGAAGAAGAATCTGAACAAGTGATATACAAGAGAGATTGAGTTCTTTGTATTCTTTGGTCTATCTACCTCTTCATCTTCCGAGTTCAAGAATATAAAAAATGCTTATATCAATGGTGGTCAATCATGAAATACTAAAAGATGAATACAAAAGTTATTTAAGCAATAACCAGCATTAACTCAAAATAATCAATGTTCAACAATTACCCGTAGCTAAATCCCCAGAGCAAGTGTCTTTAGTTACTAGAAGAAGAAGGAGGAGGAGGAGGAGGAGGAGGAGAAGGAGGAGGAGGAGGAGAAGGAGAAGGAGAAGGAGAAGGAGAAGGAGAAGAAGAAGAAGAAGAAGAAGAAGAAGAAGAAGAAGAAGAAGAAGAAGCTAAAAAGTATTACGGCTACAAAGTATGATAAAGAAGTTCTCTTTACATAATATACCTAGGACACTATTTATAGAGTTTAGGAAAAAATAATTCCATTTCTAGTCCAATTAGGAATCCTAAATCAACTAAAATTTGTCAGTAAAGTCGGGGTTGGCCTTGGGCAGCGCGCCACCATCATGCTAGGATTGCTGGGGAAGCATGCCACCAGTGCAGCAACACTTGGCTTCAGCATTTTAGGCCCTAGTGCATCACGGCTGCTCCTGGTGTGTTTTTATTCGCGCTCATTTCCCTTTGCTCCCTTCCCCTCCTATTTT
This sequence comes from Solanum lignicaule, assembly GCA_029582545.1. Lineage (NCBI taxonomy): Eukaryota > Viridiplantae > Streptophyta > Magnoliopsida > Solanales > Solanaceae > Solanum > Solanum lignicaule. Next base: position 14,125 of record JAJOOF010006352.1, read on the forward strand.
GCTTATATTCCTTTAGAAACCCCTACATATGCCAATCATGTAGGTTAGTGTAGATTCATTACAATACTTAATCAAAACAAAATAGTTATCATCAAGAATGTCCTCGAAAGATAAGGCACGTTCTGGTAAATCTTAGTAAATGGGAATATAAATACGCCTAAGATTACCACCCCACACTTAAACCTTTGTTCGTCCTCAAACAAACATTTAAAGTTCATCTAAAAAAATCAAACTATGG
>JAJOOF010006354.1:0-31008 GCA_029582545.1 Solanum lignicaule
TAAATCATTGGACATGGTTTGGCTTTCCTGTTCTATTTTAGCTCTTATAATTAGTGGTGGGCATGGTACGGTATGGTACGATATTTGAAATATCGCTATCGTAATTTTGATATTCGGTTTTTAAAATTATTATACCATTACCATACCAATTTAATTCAATATAGTTTGGTATTTCTAAGTTTGGTTTCGGCATTTTGTGATAAGATAATTCAGTAATCATAGTTTGTTCAACTTCGATTAATGTATACTCGTATACTCGAGTCTTATGACTACAATTCAAAAAAAGGTCTCAATTGTATCATATTAACACTGTAGAAATATATATGTTATTTATGCAACTATACACTTTGGTATTTCGGTATGTCACCTACTAAAACCAAATACTGTAGCAAATACCAAAAAAATGTATATCATATCAAATACCATAATACCAAAATCACGGTATCAAAATTTTCAATATGGTACGATAATTTGGAATATACCATACCATGCTCACTCTTACTTATAATGTATTGCTATGACTCTGCTTGAATTTATGTGTTTTACTTTTATTTTTAGTCTGTTTTTAAAAAGAATGTCACTTGACATTCAATAACTACTTCATTTCAACATATGATATGACATATTTAAGATCCATAGAAGAATTCGAACAAGATGGTAAGGATCCACTTAGATACTCCCTCCATTCCATATTAATTAAATTTTTGAGACATTTTTCATTTTTCAAATTATCTTAATTGTTCAATCTTCAAGACTATTTTTAAAATATTCTTTCAATTTTACCCTTCATTTGAATTTTCAATGTGATGACTTCAATAAATTTGACAATAATTAATAAGGGTAAAAATGGAAAACTGTTCAATTTATGTCTTAATCTACTTTTCTTAAAGGATGTGAAACACCTCAAAAATTTAATTAATATGGAATGGAGGGAGTACAATGTTATCAGTTTACTCCTTTTATTAATATTAAAAAATAAAAAAATAGAAAAAAAATTAAGGGACCCATTTTTTTAATTGGAAACGTGTAAGGCACTTTTTAACTCATTTAAAACACTAAACGAGCTTTGTGAGGGTTTTAGTTCTGAAGCTGCAATTTCCGTTTTGTCGATTTCAATCCTTCTGCTTCGATGTCCGGCGCCGACGATCCTCCCGGCGATCCCAATAGCCAGTTTTTCCGGCAACTGCTCAAACTCTTTCTGTGAAGAAACCCAGAGAGATACCTCCTGGTTTCAGCAAAAAAGCAACAAATTGATAATTTGGTAAACTTGACCAACTTCTTAATGGGTTTTTTATCTGATAACCGTGGTGTCAGAGCCAGCTTTGGCACACATCCACCGAGTAACAGGCAACAATTACCAGGTAACTTTTTTTTTTTAATGGTTATTGAAATTGGTTTATTTATCTGAATTTTTCATGTGTTATAGAATATAGAATTTCAGCATTCATCTTCTATTACATACAATCCATGAGCATTCATGAAAATGTTAGATCAATTAGTTTAACAGGGCAGAAATTTCTGATATATATTTCGGAAACGAAGGAATTAGTTGTGTAACTCTTAAGGCAAAAAAGTAATCTCGCAAGTGAGGTCTGTGGAGGGTAGAGTATAAGTAGACCCTAACCCTATCTCATAGAGATAAAAAAAATTGTTTCTGGTAGACCTTCAGCTTAAAATAAAGCAACTTTTAAGACAATAAATTAAAAAGGGAACTCCTATGAAATTTACTATAAATTATAGAAGGATGTTGACATGTATACATACGTAGAGCCGTTGCAGCAGTTCTGCCATAGTTTTTTGTATTTTGATTGTTAACCTATATATATATATATATATATATAAGCAAAGATCCCTACCAAGCAAAAAGAATTTACAGGGATCTATCGAGTCTATCATGGAATTTGTCTCCTCTAATTTAATTTCTTTACTCCAAAAGTTAAACTAAATACAACTCATCTTGATCTTTTGTGATGAATCTACCAACCTTCAAAAGTACCAACATTTCTTCCTGTGCAAATTGACCATATACGAGCTGCCACCATAATTGATTCAAGTGTCGAAAAGAGGCGCTTTGTACACAACAATGCCTATTAAACAAAGTGTGCCAGACTAATGGGGTCACTGCGTTTATATACGTAGGCTAGGAATTCTTAGGCACAACTTTTAACCCTAGGGACTTCTTCATAAAATATGGTTCCCCTAGGGACTCCTAATAAAATGTTTCCTTCAATCAAGGGAACTTCCAGATATATTTACATGACGTGAATCAAGGCACAAAAAAGGCTAAGCGTTTCCCCTCGCTCAACGGTCGCTTCAATATCACTATCAAGACTCTAAGGCTACTTTTACTTGCTAATTAGCGTGATCACTAAGCAAAAGATAATTCACTTTGCAAGTAATTTTTTCAATTTCTTTGTCCATATATTTGTTATACATACTTATAAGGGAAAAGGGTCAAAATTACCCTTCAACTTTCATTTAATAGCTAGCTTTACCCTTCGTTATACCATTCAGTCATTTATACCCTCGCCGTCTACAAATTTGTCATCCGTACCCCTCATTTGATAGAAGTTCTCTTGATGTAAAAAGAAACATTTTATTAGTAGTCCCTAGGGAAACCATATTTTACGAAGAAGTCCCTAGGGTTAAAATTTTTGCCTAAGAATTCCTAGCCGTCCTATATAAACGCCTCTGACCCCATTAGTCTGGCACACTTGGTTTAATAGGAATTGTTGTGTACAAAGTGCCTCTTTTCGATACTTGATTCAATTATGGTGGCAACTCGTATATGGTCAATTTTCACAGGAAGAAATGTTGGTACTTTTGAAGGTTAGTAAATTCATCACAAGAGATCAAGACGAGTTGTATTTAGTTTAACTTTTGGAGTAAAAAAATTAAATTAGAGGAGACAAATTCCATGATATACTCGATAGATCCCTGTAAATTCTTTTTGCTCAGTAGGGATCTTTGCTTATATATATATATGGCGGAACCGTTGCGGCGGCTCTATGTATGTATACGAATGTCTACATCTTTTTTTAATTTATTGCCAATTTTATAGGAGTTCCCTTTTTAAATTTATAGCCTTAAGAGTTGCTTTATTTTAAGCCGAAAATCTATAAGAAACGATCTCTCTATCTCTATAAGGTAGAGGTAAGGTCTAGTGTTATGAACGGTGTGAGGTGAGGCGAATCTTCATCGCCTATTAGCTTTGTGGCGAGGCGATCTTCAAAAGGTGACACCATGGCGACAAAGGCATCACCTTTAGGCAACCAATTTAGGGTATTTGAAAAGTTAAAAGGTAATTTTAGGGTTTTCTTTCCACAATTGCACTCTTAAACTGTGACTCCAACTAGTCGATCGACTAGATATCTCCGGCGACCAGCCTGACTTTTTCCGGCTACTCCAATCCAAAACGTATCTCCTCTTTTCTTCTTCCACTGTTTATTTTTCCTTCTTCTTCATCGGACGTTACTTCTACCTCTGTTTTTTTTCTCACTATTTTGACTTGTGTTTTGTTTTTTTCTCACTATTTTGACATGTGTTTTTTTTTTTTTCTTATTCAAGTTCTACACTTTTGTATGTACTATCTATTTTTTCAATTTTTGTATTGAAGTATTTGCTAATTTGTTATTGCTATTGAGATTTTGATTATTTATATATGAAATTAAATATTTTAATTTTTTGGTATTAATTTATGCCACACTTCAAAAAGGCGAGCGGCTCGCCTTGTGGTGAGGCATGCCCTTGTTGCCTTTCTCTGTCCAAAACACTGAGGTGTACGTAAAGTCTACCTTCCCTAGATTCCACTTCTAGTATTACAATGGTATATTGTTACTCTTTTGCCATATGAGTTGTGCATCTGATTCCTTCGTTTCCGAAATTTGTATTAGAAATTTCTGCCCTGTTGAATTAATTGATCTAACATGTTCATGAATGATCGTGGATTGTATGTAATAAAAGATGAATGCTGATTTTCTTGTTCTTTTCTTTCATTTTTCTCCTCCTTTTTTGAATTCTTTTTTTTGGGATGGGTGGTTGGGAGATTGAATATATGTTCCACTTACTCTGTATAATATATTTCCCCATTATCCTGTGTTGTTTCATCCACCATTAGGCATCATCAATAGAACTTCTGAGTGTCATTTTCTGATTGCAGGTTCAACAGGATTTGGATTCCCACCTCGGATTATTGAAGTGAAAAAAGGAGAGGTTACCTCTTTATCCTTATCTTTTCTTTGACTTGAAGAACATTTAATTTCTTATTGAACTTGGAAATAGCCAACAATCGTTCTTATGTCTCGAAATACAACTATTCCATATTAGTTTTGCTGTCAATAATTCTGAAAATTTGGTAGAAGCCGACTTGGTTGGCAGTCGCGGAAAATATTTTAGGAAACTACTTTATCTATTTGAAACACATCTTCAAAAAATCAGTCTAATGTATAACCAAACGAAAAAAAAAAGAATTTGAAAAGAAAAGTAAAGAAAAAATTTCCATGGACAAACGGCTCCTTAAGTTGCAGGTCATTATATTTTGTGTTTCTAATCCTTATTATTTGATTTTCAGGATGTGGCATCAAAAGTACTGTCATTTACTCAGAATTGTCCAAGGGATGTTTGTATCCTGTCAGCTACTGGTGTATTATCAAACGTGTCTCTAATAAAAGATGACACATCCGGAGAAGCTACGACCTTTGAGGTATATGTCTGAATGTATTTTATTTGTATTAGTTTTTCATGTTCCATTGCACATATTTCAGCTAATCATTATTTTTCAGTTCTTTTGTTCAAATAATTAATATCCCTTTCTATGTTTATTCCTGCATTACTTTCTTCTGCTTATTTAAAAAAAATTATTAGCACCTTTTTTCTTCACTAAGCCCACACTTGAATTGTGCTTTACGGCTTGCGCTTAAAGCTTCAATAGATTGTGGTGACTTTCTATGCTTTTCACCTTTGACACATCTGCTTGTACTGTAAGATTTAACTCGGCTCTTGTTTAGTTCATACTAATTACAAGGGCATTCCTTAGTTGAGGGGGCAATATAACCTTTTTAAATCATTTTACTCGAGAGGTATGTTCGTATGGATTTTAATCTTATTCTTTGATTTCAACTTCATTTTGTGCGTGAAAATACTAGTTGATTGTCTCGTCTAGAATTTACAGATCTGTTGATAAAAATCTGCTCTTCTGCATTATTATAGTGTTGAGTGCTTTTCTTTTCCTCCTGTAGGGACATTTTGTGATTGTGTCTCTATCTGGTTCGTTTCTGCTGTCTGAAATTGGCGGTCAACGGAGCAGAACAGGTGGATTAAGTGTCTCATTAGCTAGACCTGATGGTTGGGTTTTTGGTGGTTCTGTGACGGGTATTCTAACTGCTGCATCACCTATCCAGGTTTGCCTTCTCATAAGTTTCAAAAATCGATTTATGCAACATGTATTCAATCTTTTAGTGTTATAGTACTAAACAGGAAGATCCGAATCAACATTATCCGTCTTTCATGGATTTAGTGTTAAATGGTAATTAGTGAAGCTGGTCTAGGTATCCGTTGATTATGAGATGTATATAGTACTCTCGTTACTTATGCTCACACTACCTTTTGCTTATCTAGGTTTGCCCGTGTGACACAGAATTTGTTTACTTAGTTAGCACTAATTTAATGGCTTTTTATTCCAGATAATTGTAGGTGAGTTTGTTCCAAATGGCCAGCTACCAGGTAACTTCTTTTTTTTGGTTTCTTTTTTTGGGGTGGGTGGGGTGGGGAGATTGAATACATGTCGCACATCGATAGAACTTCTCACTTTCATTTTCTGATTACAGGATCGATAGGATTTGGAGTCACACAACATATTATCACTGTGAAAACTGGAGAGGTTACCTCTTTATCCTTTGTATTTCCTTTGATTTGAAAAACATTTAATTTCATGTGAAACTTGGGAATAGCCAGCAAACATTCTTATGTTTCGAATTGCAACTATTCCATATTAGTTTTGCTATAATAATTCATAAAATCCGGTAGAAGTTAACTTGGTTGGGAGTCGCGGACAATATCTTACTAATCCTTATTATCTGATTTTCAGGATGTGTCATCAAAAATAGTGTCATTTATTCACAGCAGTCCAAGGGCTGTTTGTATCGTGTCAGCGACTGGTGAATTATCGAATGTGACTGTATTACAAGCTGATGCGTCTGGAGGAAAGGCGACTTATGAGGTTAACGTCTGAATATATTTTACTTGTTTTAGCATTTATTGTTCCATTTTTCATCGTTTTACTCGAGAGATACGTTTTGTACTATTACTCTAGAATCCACAATTCATATGGATTTTAATCCCATTCTTTGATTTCAACTTCATTCTGTGCCCGAAATTACTTGTTGATTTTCTCTTCTAGAATTCACCGTTCTTCTGATAAAAATCTGCTCTTGACCTTTTCCTCCTGTAGGGACTGTTCAAAATACATACTCTATCTGGTTCGTTTCTGCCATTTGAAAATGGCGATCCACAGAGCAGAATGGGTGGATTTAGTGTATTGTTAACTGGATCTGATCAACGGACTTTTGGTGGTGCTGTGTCGGGTGATCTAATAGCTGCATCACCAGTTGAGGTTCGTCTTCTCATAAGTTCCAAATATGTAGCATGTGTTCTATCTTTTAGGCATTTCTCTCAATTCACTATTAGTTGGGATTATAAATTTCAAATTTACGTGGATTTGGTACCCAGGGGTTCTTGTATTCTCTCTTCTCTACTTGATTCTTCTGGTTTTTGAAAAGGTTTGGATATTTTGTTTGTCAAGTAAAGCCTAAACAGGACGATCAGAATCCGTATTATCCATCTATCCTGAATTTAGTGTTAATTGGTAACTAGTTAAGAGTATATCTCACTCTCGTTACCTATGAACGCCTCTTTCCTTCGGAAGAAACCATTCTGGCAAATGCAGGCAGGAAGCAGATTAGCATATTCAATATCTTCCTTTTGCACCTAGATAAAGTTATATATTTAGTATCCGGGTACTAATTAAATGGCTTATGTTCTAGGTTATTGCATGTAGTTTCGCTGCTCCGATGAATCCCAAATTTGTTGTTCCGTCATGTGGCATGCATAGTGGATTGCCCAGTGAGCTAGCTGGCCACCCTAAAGGAAAGAGGTCAGGGAACCGCAAACGATAATCTGCAAGGAATCTCAAGCATGAACGATTATCCACTCTCTTTTCTGAACGATTGAACTCCTCGTCGACTATGAGTAGATTGTTGTTATTTACATTGGTGTAATAGTAGTTGTGCAGAAATAAGGACCGTAGACAAATTTTACCTACCTTAGGTATTCTGCATTTTCTGCCTTGTAGTTGTTACTTCAGCTTTTTGTGTTTTATAAATCATTGGGCATGAGTTTGGCTTTTCTGTACTATTTTAACTCTTATAATGTCTCCTTGAATTTACGTGTTATACTTTCATTTTTAGTCTGTTCCAGAAAGAACGTCACTCTATATTCATGCGACATATTTAAGATACATGATTCAAAGAGCATTTGGTATAGTAATACATACATCTTTAGTTTAACGTCATAAGATTCAAATTAAGACATATAAAATGAAACCGAAGGAATGTAGAATATAATTTCTTTGAAGAATACATTGGATAGTTCCTTAACAAAATACAACATAATACTCAAACAACAAATGAAACAACATTCAACAAATAGAAAAGAAAAAAAAATACAATATGTTTTCACTTATTTTTGGTAGGGAAAGAAGCCATTTTGTAGATTCCACAAAGGCCTTCAGCTTTACCAATATTTCTCTTCATCTTAATGAAACCTTTTTCTCCCCATTTTGCCCCCCAAGAATTCTTGACAATGATGTAATCCAACCCCTTTGTGGATCCATATCCAACTGCTGCCACTCCATGATCCAATGCTGTTCCACAATGTCCATCAAACACACCCTACACCCATAATTCCGGTGTTTACTCAGTATATCGACTAGAAAAAGTAAACAGTAAATCTGACTGACTATTTATGTAAAAGTCCTTTTAGAGTATTCATAGTATTACAAGCAATCTTAAAAGATTCTATTTATAGTTAAGGGTATATGTTTTGGTACGATGAAAGTCATTTTTCTAGAAAATCACTTTTTTACACAAAAATATATTCCGATATTTAGTTGGAGAGTTAGAGATAATTGTAAAGGAAACTGACTTCCGACAAATAGTGAGGAAAGTAACTTTTCCTCTTTTTGCCGGATAATGTTTACCTCGAAAATATTTTCTGACAATCAAACACCAAAAAAACGACTTATTTTCTAAGAAAACATTTTCCGTCATGACAAACACACAAAAAAAGAGAGTAAAAAGGAAGTTTACCCCTTTGTAGAATTGGAAATCTCTACCAGAAGCCTCAATGGCAACACTTAAAGGTTGGTTAGCAAGAGCTTTCAAGAGACTTAGTTCATCATTGGCAGGTACATCATGGTAACCATCTATTGTCACCACTTCACTTTCGTCCTGAAAAAAATAACACATTTCAATTTAAGAATTCTAGTATCGATATCGGTTCCTTTAAAAATAAATAACTTCTGAAGAATTCAAACTATATCAAAAATGATCTTTAGCGAAAATTAATTAATGGCAATAGCTTAATTGCAGTTAAAAACATATTTTTAGCTGCATTTAGCACTCTTTGTAAATGTCTCTAAAGCCTATAGCGATACTGGATCAAATGACAATTAACTAATGATAGTAAAGGCTTTATCACTCTTTGTTAATGTGTATATTTATTGCCGCTAAAAGTTGTTTTTGTTGTAGTGGCCGACACACATCTGACAACATTTTAAGGAATTTGAGTAACATATCTAGAGGCAGATCCAGGAATTGAACTTCATGAGCGTTCAGGTTTGAAATACTCATAAAAGCTATGTGTGTTTGCTTAGATCCTCCAAAAATATTGTTCTACTCGTGTCAGAATATCCTTTATAAAATGAACTACTTTTGGAGGATCTAAGGAACCAAGCAAAGAGGAGCAAAAATATTAGGTACAAGTTCGAACAAGCTCATTAATTTTTCCTTAGACCCTATATTTGTACAAGAAAGTTCATTAAGTATGTGTTCAATAATAAAATTGAATTCATAAACTTAAAATTCTGACTCCGACTCTGCGAGCAACATAGCTAGGAATACCATTATTAGATTATTGAGTACTTACTCTTTTTTCATCACAAGTGCCTTCCTCCATAAGATAAGGATAGTCATCCTCTTTGTGAAGACCACCTTGTGAAACAATAAATTGAAAAGCATAATCCATAAGGCCACCATTGCAACCACTATTGTATTTTGTGTCACAATCAATCAACTCTTGTTCAGACAAAGATGTCAAATTCCCTGTTTTTATTTGGTTTATTCCCTCTACTGCCGCTACCGTTGAAAACGCCCAACAACTACCTGCAAAACTCAACATAATTTCGTCAATAAGAGCATGACACGTGGCTTTTTGAGGGGTTCGAACTCATAACTTTAGTGTGAAAAACATTTCTACGGTCCTTTCTTTACCACGGAACCATCAATCAATTTTGTTAGGGGTTCATAAGTTAATACACATATATTTATTTAATTTTCTAGTACAAATACAGAGTCTATGAAAAATTAAAGGTATTGGGTTCATTCGAATCCACGGACCCCACCTAGCTCCACCTCTGATTGTAAGGTATATTTGTTGAAAATAGTGTAACATATGACATATATAGCTTATTTTCGATAGTAGAGGGATAAATATGACTCTTTTCTGTATATGTAAATATGAAAATAAGGATTAATAAGTGTTTGGATGTATTAAAAATGAAAGTAAAGCAATTGATTTGTTTGACGAAAAAAAAAGTGTTGATAAACATGTTTTTCTATGTTGCTTGGACCTTATAAAAATATCATCGCATCCAGACCCCCAAAAATATATTGGTTTTGGAGGATCTGCACACACCTAAAGATATTTTTAAAGAGTTCGATGCAATATAGAAATCTATGAATTTGAAAATAAAGTATTAATTGAAGTGTTTGGTAAAAAAGAAAAAAGTGTCTAAACGTTTTTTTGTTAAAATGACTAAAATACCCTTAAAATATATGAATTTGAAAATAAAGGATTAATTGAAGTGTTTGGTAAAAAAAAGGTCGATAAACGTTTTTCTGTTAAAATGACAGAAAAACCCTTAAAAGTTGTTAACACTAAAAATGAGTCCCTTATAACTTACCACATGAGCCTTGATTCTTGACATCAGTCACAGCACCTTTTTTTCTCCAATCAACAGACTTGGGCAAATCCACAAAATCACTATAAATAAATTCATCATTTGATCTCTTTTCATTTTGAACTTTGAGTCCTAAATACATTTTCTTGAATTCATCATGGCTTAAATCAGCAAAATCATTCAAACCAAGCCAATAATTACTAATAATATTGTTCCTCTCATCAATGTGTTTCAAATTATCTCTAAAAATCTCAAACCTATGTAATTTCTCTTCAATGCTCTTGTAAATCTTGTTGTGTTTCTCCATCCACGTCTCGAAGAGATTGATGATGTTATCGATGCTATTCAAGTCATCGGGGGAATATCCCACGATTGAGAAGTCACGCGCGAATGTTGTGCGTGACATGAGAGATAGTAATAAAATGGGAAATAGGACAAGAAATGAGAATTTGGAAGCCATTTTGTATTTGATTACTAGTAATAGAGTGGTGTTGAGATGAATGAAGAAATTGAGGGGAATTAATGAGTTTATATAAGGGGTCAAATTCTTGATAAATTTGCTTTAAAGCTAAGTTTTGTGCAATATAGTAATATTAATTGTATATACTTAGTAGTATATGGAGTAGTAGTAATAGGAGACTTAAAGCATGGTGCTTTTTTTTTTGTTAGCTTTGGATTAAAGATTCAACTTCTCATTAAACATATGTGGTTTTATGCTATAATTTTATGATGGCAAATGGATGGTTTGGGTTGAATTATAATAGGGCGGGTTAAAATGGGACGTGTTAATAAATGGGTCGTCAATATTTTCCAAAAGTTATTTGAGCTGAGATGAACTGAATAATGAGTCTTTTTCCAATGTGATCAATTTTTCCAAATTTCAATTTGTTTGTTGTTTTTTTTTTTAAGAATATGTTTAGTTACCAAACAAAACTAATAAACAAATTTATATTTCTTTATTGTAATTATATATAATATATCAAAAGAAAATTACATTAATATTTTTTATAAGATTTCTCATTGATCAGTTTAGATTACATACTTAGCCAAGTCAATCCAATTTTTAAATAGACTTAATTTGGGCGGAAAATCAAGGCATGTTGAGTTTATAAATGGACGGATTAATGATCCGTCAAAACTTAGAATGGATTGGATTAGACGGATCATCATGTTTTCATGGGAAACCACCTCTATTATTGTTGCATTTCTATTATATTCAGTACTACATGATGAATGTAACAGTAAAATATGCAAATGACTTGACTATAATACAGGTCGAATGTTTCTGTGAGCAGTAAGCAACATATCTCTCCTTATTTTAAAAATTGGTAGCCCATTTTTTAACAATTTTTTTCTCTGTCACATTGGTTATTCAGTCTAACATAATTGCGTGAATATTTACAATACAATATAAATAATTAAATTAAACAAGAAAAATATTATTAAACAACATTAAATAATACGGACTATTTAAATATTATTGTAATAACATATACAACACAATTTAATAATATAATGCAATATGATACATTACGAAACAACTCGAACAAACATTTTAGCACATCAGACAAACAATAGAAGTATGTGCATCAATTCCTTTGGCCCTCCCCAGTCCCCACTTCCCAACCCAATTATTTTAGCATTTTTAAGGAATAATGTGGATTCAAAAAGTATCAACTATATTGGTCAATTTCATTAAGACTTTTTAGCACATCAGAAAAAAAAAACAAATGAATGAATATGTAAAGTTGGAGCAAAGAGGGTGTAATGGGTTCATCTGAATTCTCTTTATCGAAAAATTATATCATACATATAAAAAAAAACGAAAATATTTTTAATTAGATAAATATGGGTGTGTTTGGTGTGGAGAAAAAAAAATTCACGTTTAGATGCTTAAATAATTTGGAAAATATTTTCTCTACGAAGATAAGTTTCTTAAAAGTGATCCCTAGAGGAAGTAGAAAAAAATAAGTTCTACAAATGATATTCCTCATTAATATTTGTCCTCTCCACTTTCTAACACATCTCATCTCCATCCAACCGTCGTAGCCCCTATTCCCACCACCCCACACCCCTACTCCATCTCAACCTCCTATTAGTATTTCTCTCTCTCTCTCTCTCTCTATATATATATATATATATATATATATATATAATAGAATAAGATATTTTACTTATGTATAGATCAAATACAACAAAATCAGTAAGAAACCTTATTATTTTTTAAGAGTACATTTTTTATGAAAAACACCTTCCTTCATACCAAACACACCCATAGTAGTATATGCATGTTAGATTTTCCTGACTTCTTCATGCGTTTATTTCTCTTTACGTCCTTTTAATGAAAATTTTGATTCCGTCAATATATAAAGTTGATAAAAAAAAAAAAAAGGTAGTAGATGTGAGACAAGGTGTTGCAACAAACCCCAGCATCTTTCTTCTTTATTTAAAGGAATGAGCAGTGAGTACTTGAGAAAATAATGGTCATGAAGAAATGGGGCTCTACTTGTAATTGTCAGTGGGATTTTATGGGTCCTCCATATTTATTTTGTTGGATGGCTACCATTAAAGGGGAATGATATTAAAATGTCATGAATAACATGATCAATATTTTATTAATTATTTACCACTACTATGGAGGAATATAATTCCCATTAGTGTGTTAAGTATGTATTAATTAAAGAAGCACATTACTACATTTGGACAAAAAATGAAAGAAAGAATAATAGCACTCTAGGTATTGTTGCTCTATGCAATATGGAGTTATGTTTTTGAGCTGTGTTTTCATTTTTCTAATAACCAAATGATATTTAGAATTAGCGGCGAAGCTATGATTTTCTTTAAGGAGGTTCAAAATCTGAAGAATTGGACACATGAATTAATTGAAGAGAGTTCAACATCTACTGTATATACATAATCCCATCAAATCTAAAGGGGTGGAAGGGCCTTTACCTAATCCCACCGTACCCCTTGATCGATGGTGGTGAGGTGTCACATTCCCATTTGATTACTATTAGTAGTATTTTAATTTTTCTTGGAACCTCAAAATATTTGCGGTCGCTATTTTTTGGGTACACACTGAAGCAAACATGATTATGTGCAATAACTCACAAACTAAACATGGAATGTAAACCATACTTGACAAATCTTATGCAATAGCTCGCAAACCACATTGTAAATATAAATCACACTAGACAAACCTGACACGACAAGTTCTGACTAAAAATTCTATTGATCGATAAGGGGGGTTGATCCGGTCTCCTATGTAGGAAAGCACTCACCCAACCAATTCAATCAACCCTTGCAAATCTAGTACTCTCTCCGTCCCATTTTATGTGAGATAATTTGACTCGGCACGGAGTTTAAGAAAGAAAGGAAGACTTTTAAAACTTGTGGTCCAAAATGAACGATAAAAAATTGTGTGGCTGTAAATCATTTCATTAAGAGTAAAATAGACTTTTTATAGTTAAATTGTTACTTAATATAAAAATGTGTCATTTTTTTTGAAACTGACTAAAAAGAAAAGTAAGTCACATAAACTGGGACAGAGGAAGTTGTAATATTTTATAGTGCACACTTCTCATATTTTTTGCCACAATTTACAACATTCCGTACCTAATTTGGGTGTTTTAGGTGGTTTACCAACTATAACAGTTCTCGTCCGTTCAGCTTTGAAATGCACATCAACAGAGAAAATGAATTTGTAATGTCTGGTGGGTCGTGGATCTATCGAAAATAATTTTTTTACCTCGCGAATATATGAGCAAGAACGGCATGTATTTTACTCTCTCCAAATTTCATTTATGCATGAGACTATACTGGATATGTTATCACTGTTATGATAGGCCCTCCATGACCGTGAAATTAGAGTAATTTTTTTATGAAGTAGTAACATATATGTAATATGTTTTTTAAGGCATAATACATAACATGACCCTTAACTTAGCTTCAACAGCAGGCAACTAAGTCCTCCAATGTATTATGTCATGTAGGACAAATGTGTCTATTTGTTCAATTTTATAAAAGTTTAAATGTTGACTTGAGCTCGCCCAAAGTTAAAGGTCATAGTTGTCAGATGAAGTCAAATTAAGAGTCATGTTTATGTATTATGCTTTTTTTAAATACGTAATGTAATATTTTGACAACGAATGTTCATATGTGGATTCGTCCGTTGTGGCGATGTAATAAACTTGAATAAATTTATAATAAAATTTCTTAATGAAAATTTTTGGGTTCAAAATTTTGAACTATGAAGAAAATTCTTGATAAAAAAGCTTTTGGGCTTTACACAACACGAACCTGAATGAGTGGAAGACCCATTGAAGTTATTACACGGATAGTGTACATATATGATGACCTTGCTCCTATTTTGAGGATAGAACTTCGACTCAAGTATATAAAAGTTGGTAAAACAAAAAAAACTCCTAATAGTATATGAGAATTGGAAAACATTTTATTACTAAAACTTTGGTTGATGGAAATAACACCATTTAATTCACTATAAATTCAAATACTCCGTACAACTTGTAATTCTCAATACACGTACATGAATTAATCTATAAACTTAGCCTAAAATGTAATTAATTACTTACTTTCTAAGGTAAAAATGCATTTACATGATAATTATTATTCGGAGCCGACCGGTTACCGGTCTCACCTCCGACGGCCGCCGACGAGTTCGTTACCGGCAGCTCACCGCACATACTACACCTTGAAACCACCGGAATCTGACGGCAAGACGGACACGACGAATGCGATCCCAACCACGTATCGATACATCCGACGTGAAATCCATGGCCGCACTGCGGCAGCACTCGGATTTCATCTCCGATTACGAATTCCATCAAACAAATCGCACATTCAGAGAATTGCACAGATCGTTCCGGTGTGTAACTGAACTTCGGTAGTGATTTCAGTACCTTCTTCTTCAAACCTTTGTTCGCTGGAGGAAGAGGAGCATCATCTGAATTTCCTCCGGCGATCCGTCGGATCCAAGCGCAACGAGCTACGGCGGCAAGGCCGATTACGCAAATTAGACCGCAGAGAAGAGCAGCTAAGATAACGACGAAGTCGGAGTCAACGATGTCGATTTCTAACGGCTGATTCTCCGGCGGTGATAGTGAATCCGGCGAGTTTATGCTGCCGGAGTTACGTGAAAGATCAGTAGTACTCATGTGGAGCAAACGGAGGCAGCGTTTTTTTTATGCGAAAAGTTAGTTGCAGTTTTTGTGTGATAATTGTGTGAGTTTTTATATAAAGAAAAAATAAATTCTCTCACTTCTCTTTCATTTTGCTCCCTCCATTTAAATTTGACCCCAAACACGGATTCAAAATTTTAACTTTTACAAATTTTTAGATTGACTTTGAATTCATACTACTCTCTCTGTCTCAATTTATATGACTTACTTTTATTTTTGGTCAATCTAAAAAAGAATGACATATTTCTATATTAAGTAACAATTTAACTATAAAATGTCTATTTTACCATTAATGAAATGATTTACCGCCACACAAATTTCTATCATTCATTTTGGGCCACAAGTTTTAAAAGTCTTGCTTTTTTTCTTAAACTTCGTGCCGAGTCAAAGTACCTCACATAAATTGGGACGGAGGGAGTATAACAATAACAACAGAATATATAATATTCAATAATTTTCTTGATATATACTCCCTTCGTCCTATTATGTGTGACACTTTTCAGATTTTGAGATTTATACAAATGAGTCTATTTTTATCGTAAATTTTTCATAGATCTTTTAAATATTTTGAATTATCAATTATTGTGATATAATATTTTTTACGTAGTTTATAAATATATAAATTTCATTTAAAAAATTTGAAGATTTCATGTGTAAATTGCTCGTCAAACTTAAAATGTTTGACTCTCAAAAAATAAAAAGTGTCACATAAATTGGGATGATGAAGTATATAAGATATGAGCAAAAAGTAAAATTTATAAATATACAATAATTTTCTTAATATTTATATAAGATATGAGCAAAAAGTACTAAATTTTGAGTGAATCTATATATATATATACACAATTAAACTTGAACTATTTCTAATAGGTTAAAAGTATAATTCAATAGATGGAAGATGAGTTAATCTGATCCAATACGCAAAAAAGGATATTTTGAATCATTTATAATATCGAGGACATTTAAATATACCACGTTGCAAAAGAATGATTCAAAATTCGAAGTTTTGTAATGCTAACTTAATATACAATGAAATTTTTTATAACAATTAGTATCTTTTAAAAATATTTATATAAGATCAGCAAGTATACATACTTAGATTTTAAAAGTTCGTAATTTTCTCCGTCTCAATTTATGTAAAAGTGTCTGATTGAGTACGAAGTTTAAGAGAAAATGAAATGTTTTTATATTTATGATTTAAATTAATTCATAGAACTTTATGTGCCAATACATCGAGCCCTGGGTATGGAGAAAATCTTGTTGAGAGCGCCACCCCCGAATGGGCCCTGCAGAGCGCGATCTGAATTTAGTCGGAGCTCCAATGTGTTTTCCGGACACCGGATGGGAAACCAAAAAAAAAATACATTATTCCATGGTTAAACGAAAAGTTTAAAGTCAAAATGTTACTAAATATGAAAAGATGGCATTCTTTGTTAATTGATCAAAAAAAGAATATTACATAAATTGTGACGAACAGATCAGAATACTAAAGATAAAACATGATTATTTTGTTTGCAAACAGACTAAGAAAAAGACACATAAATTGAACAAAATACAAACATAAATATTGAAAAAAAAGACATATAAAATGATTATTTTAAATTTTGTTCATATTATGTACTATCATTTTTATTTTTTATTATTAGTTGTACAACTTTTAATTAAAAATAGGAACAAAATTTATAATGTGACCTAAAAAGAGAACATTTCCATAAATCAGACATTATTTTTGCACTAAAGTCAACTGACTATGAACAAGATACTCACTAGCTAGTTACTTCATTCAATCTTCGAAGCAAAAAGCTACATATGCACAAATGCCAACCAGTTAAAAGTCAATTACCATATGGTGAGTATTTCAATATTTTTTCAAACTTTTGGGCTGCACTTGTTTCCCACCTGGTGTTCGATATCATATTAGAGTTCGACTAAATTTGGATTTGAGCTGGAAAGTCCCTCATTGAGGGGTAAAGCGCTTCTTAACAAATGTGACTCTGTACCAGAAGAACTCAAACTTGAAACATCTAGTTAAGGATGAAAGAGTACTTATTACTCCAAGCAAAACTATTTGCCTACTTTTTCTAGTGATTGCTATTTGCCACTATAATTTGAAGATATGACTTTGGTGGGAAGACTAGTCCACTAGAGAAAACCACTAATCTCATCCATTTATATTGTCAAAATCGAAGTTGTTGACTTTGTGTCTTGAATTCTGGTGGATTTGAATCGCGGTCCGACCTTTAAAAGATGGCGATGGGACCTATATGAAAAAATAAAAAAAGATAGCATGATTTGAGCGTGATCATAGAAGAGCTTCTAAGGTTAACGCGATCATAATGTGATCAGAGCACGCTAGCTCTGATCACATTGACCTAAATTCGAATCATGTTATGTTCTCATCTATGTAAAGCAAATTATTGATCATGCAAGATTGGGAAAAACACTTGGGAGTAAAGGGATTATAATTAGGGATCTAACATATGTTGTATTCTTTGTTTTATGCTGTTGACCCGAGGACGTAGGCGTGACTGAATCTCGTTAAATTTTTATTTTATTTCTTCTTCTCTATTTATTTTGTATGTGTTTGTGTGCTAGTTAATCATATGCATTCCCCAATAGAAGTTGAAAATTCAGTAAATTTCAGAAACAAAACAGTTACTCCCTCCGTTTCAATTAGTTTAATTTATCCTACTTTCCTTTTTAGTCTGTTTTAAAAAAATGTCTCACTTTCCGTTTCTTGCAACTCTTTCATTCTAACTTTCCATCTGACATGTTTAAAACCAGAAGATAATAGAAGAATATATCATCAACAACAAGTGTTCACTATTGTTCATATTATCTTATATGATCATGTCAACAATATGCATGAAATTACAAGAAGTATGGGTATATATACAATCTCGACGTTGATATACATCCATTTTTTGATTTTTGGTTTTTCATATACACCAAAATACAGATACGTGAAACAATATTCAATGGTTCCTCAACTGTTTACGAATTACGAGTAGTCAATGTACAGGGGAAAGAGCAGTCTACCGCATTCCTGCAAATCGATTGAAGTTCTTGATTCAAGGAAACGTCATCTGAAACGCCAAAAACATTTGAATGAGTTATATTATGTTCTTACTGTGATAAGAAAATAAAGAATTCAGAAGAAACTTAGGACATATAGAGGTTAAGTGAGAAAACAAATCGACGTTTTTACACTATCGGGTCAGCTAAAACAGGGTGATTGTTTAAAGAATGACAAGTCAAAAACACATCTAAAGCATCCTGATCTTTTGAGTTTCATACCTGAACTATTAGTTGTGCAAGTTTCTTAAACTATCACCAAATGTTTATTCAAAGATACCTCAACTATCAGTTGTTCACTTTTTCTACCTGAACGACAGTTATATTTCAGGTAGGAAGCGAACAACTGATAGATAGTTAAGGTGTGTTTTGATAAATATTTCAGATAGGAAAAGTGAACACCTGATAGTTCAGGTGGGAAACTCGCAAAAATGTGATACTTCAGATGTAAATACTACTATACAATGGATGCATCAAACTAGATGATTTTTTTTCGACAATAACATGTTATCAGAGGAATCATAATGTGTTCAAGATGGTTTTCTTACCTCATAATCAAAAGCACCGATATCCTCTGCTATAACGTCAAAACAATAAAATGCACCTCCATTTTCATTATGATGTTCCGCAATCCCCATCTCTATATATCCATCAGTTTGTTCAGACGAAAAATTTAAAATGTAATAGCCATGTTGTCATAGCTTCGATTTCGTGAACTGACATTGAACTCTTCTGTTGATGGAGGCGGTATGTGCTTGCCAGATTGTGAACCACCTCTATGTGTACCTGAGTGTTGTGCTTGAAGTAGAAGATAGTCAAGCGCGGTAACAATATCAGTAATGCTGGGGCGAAAACTGGCTTGTTCTTGAAGACACATTGCAGTAACAGCAACTGCATGGTGCAAACAACGAGAAGAGAATTGACCATCCAACATCGGGTCTACCAAATGAATGTATTTCCTCCGGTCCTTGAGGAAAGGATTAGACTGCAACCAAGTCGAAGAGTTTCTCAGAGAAAAAAGAAATTCTAGATATAGTACATAAACAGAAACCATGTCTCGTATTCAGGTTGGAAGTCGGGTGTGAATCTGGTGAGATGCAGAGTTTTATCAACATACTAGTGTTTCATTTGAAATAATGAGCATAGAAGGGTAGCTCGGTGCACTAACTTCTGCTATGTGCAGGGTCCAGGGAAGGGCCGTACTGGACCACAATGGTCTATTGTACGCAGCCTTACCCACCATTTCTGCAAGAGGTTGTTTCCACAGCTCAAACTCCTGACCTCAAGACACATGACAACAACTTTACCAGTTACGTCAAGGCTCTCTTCAGTATGTATTCTTTACCGACAACAAATAATAGGCAAATAGTTGCAATAATATTACTAGTAATAGTTTCTTGCCAGTATGTATTCTAATAGAATTGGTTCATTTTTGGAGGATCTGACATGGGTGCGACAACATTTAGGAGAGTTTCAGCAACATAGCTGAAAGAAGCTCAATGTGAGAAAAGTAACAGCACGCGCATCTTGTGAATTGAATAACCCTCTAAATCCAAATGCATTTAATAAACAACGAGGTTGCATTAGAGGTTATCGGTTGTATAATATCAGAATCGAACAGAAATGGAGAATTGAGCTGGTCCGAAAACACGAGACCAGTAGTTAGTATTCAGATTTAAGATAGTATAAGTTATAACTCACCCAAACAACAAGGTTCTGTTCTCCTTGTTTTTTAGAGGTGTCATAAGCTTTTCGTCCCGTTATTAGCTCCAATAGAACAACACCGAAGCTGTAGATATCAGATTTCAGAGTCAACTTCCCAGTCATGGCATACTCGGGGGCACAATATCCGTAGGTGCCCATCACTCTTGTCGAAACATGAGTGTTGTCACCTACAGGTCCCAGCTTTGCGAGTCCAAAATCCGATAGCTTTGGAATGAAATCATTGTCCAATAATATATTTGAAGATTTCAAATCACGGTATATGACGGGTGGATTTGCTTTGTGTAGATACTCGAGTCCATGAGCTGCGCCTGCAGCTATCTTTAGCCTTGTCTTCCAACTCAGTGACGCCGTTCCTGGTTCTAAATCTTTCAACATCAACGATAACAGAAAGTTAGTATACATCCCAACAAATCGAAAATAAGGATAACTATAGTGATAGTACAAAAGCGAGTTGATTTCTCAAACGGTCACTCAACTAACACTCACTATCTCAGAAAGTCACATTTCTTCTTGATTTCAATTTCTTTCTACAAAAAAGTAACTCTCCGAAATAATAACTACAGTATTAGTTGAGTGACCATCAGAGAAATCAAACTTACAAAAGCTAAAGGGCGGCTAGGAGGACATCAAACAATTACTCTCACTGTTTCAATATACGTGTCCTGATTCGTAGTACGAGGGTCAAACTAACTAATTTTCAATGTGAATCTGGACATAAATCTTAAAATTCTTTCTTGTTTTAAACAAAACTTCCTCATTTTGAAACTACATAGAATGTACTATTAAGTCACAATAGTTAACAATTCAAAATATTCAAAAAGTACTTGAAAAAATCTTGGCATCCTCTAACTCTCCAAATAGTAATTACGACATATAAATTAAAACAGATGAAGTATTTGTTATCCTTAACAGCGCGTAATTACAGAGAAACGCTAATGAGACATGACCTTAACTTGTCTATGCAACTACTAAAGCCATTAAAGGCAACTCAGAAGTTTGAGAACAGTCTCTTGTTTTCACTTATATTGCTCGGACTCTACAAAAATATTGTCACAGAGGTGACAGATCATTCAAAAATGCACTACTTTCAAAGGATCCGCACTAGGTAAGTTTGCATATCTAACCTACAAACCGTGTAAAGTTTAAAGGACTATCTAGGTATTTAGCCTTCAATATACAAGCAAGAAGAGTTCGAGGAGATGTTACAAAAATTACCGAAAAGATGGTTTTCTAGGCTGCCTAGTGGCATGAACTCGTAAACCAACAACCTCTGTTCTCCGTGAGTGCAGTATCCGATCAGGTTGACAAGATTGTTATGATGCATTAAACTCAACATAAGTACCTCCACAACAAATTCTTGGTTCCCTTGAAGGCCTTCGAGATTAAGTTGTTTGATCGCGACTATCTGCTCGTAAGATCAAAACACAACTAATCATCAACTGACAGTACACACACTAAAAATTAAAAGACAAGTTCTGTTTCAACATTCCCCTGTCTTCAATCATTTAGGCTAGTCACGGAGCTACATAGACCAAAGGGTAGTCAGTTGAACACCCTTCGTTAGGCAATTATAATACATAATATAATGACAATCAAACCATCAAAATTTCGAAAACAAAAAACTTGCCTGGCCTGAATCTATACGGCCTTTATAGACGCTTCCAAAGCCGCCTTCTCCAATAAGATTCGTTTCCCTAAAACTTTGAGTTGCGATGGCTAGTTCCTTGAACGCGAAACTGCGAGCTACATTGTTGTTCTGATTGTTACTTTCCCCACTTTTTTTACTTTTCAAAAAGCCTTCCTTTCTCCCATTTCCTATACATGAATAACATCGAAAAGTCCACAAAAATGAAAAAAAAAATCGTCTCTCCCAAATGCAATTTGAATCTCATACATCCTCAACTTATGTTGCTCAGACTCTTCAAAAATATTGTCAGTCTGTGTCTAGTCCTTCAAAAGCTATGCAATTTTGGAGGATCCTCCGACACAGATGCAACAACATTTACGAAGGGTCAAAGCATCATACTAGTTCTTAAACAATACGATTTAATAAAATCCTTACCACTTCCCGAATCACTAGAATTCCCCCTTGCGTGCACTGCAAAAAACTCGAAACACATTTACATATTGTAACAAATACATAAACACATTGTATATATAACATCTAACACATCATAATTTCACAATTGATTGTAATTATAACCACATTGTATCACATATTACATTCTAAGATTGCTCGAATCCTTCTAAAATGTCATCACGGGTGTACCTAATTCCTTAAGAAGTTGTTCCATTTTGGAGGATCTGACATACGTGCAACAACATTTTTTCAGGACACGAGCAACATAGTGCATAAAGCATCCCGCATTCACACAGGAAACAGGTAAGGGCCACACTCCAAGACGTGCAACGAACATGTGATAACACGGAGACGACTATACCGTTGCTCCAAGGCTATAAAACTTAATAACATTTAAAGGGAAAAAAAATGTAAAATTAAATAAAATAAAAATAAAACCTGCAGAATTGTTGGATCTTGAGATCATGTCTTCATCATAATCTTCAATATTCTTAGGACGAGAGCTCATGCAAGAAAAGCAACTCATTTTATTATTTTTTTTCGACATTGAAATCTTTGGCCAATTATTTCCAAAACAAATGCAATTTTTTTCCAAGAAATTAGAATAATAACACCTCAAATTTCAGCTAGAAAATCATTTGTTGATTACATAATTACAAAAAAAATAAAAATAAAAATAGCACAATAATGAATAGGAGGAATCAAAAAAAAAAAAACGCAAGATATAAATTGAGCTAAGGAGAGAGAGAGAGAGATAGTTTATGATTCCCTCTCCCTTTTGAAATGTGTAGAAAAAGATTGAAACTTTCACATTCATAGATCTTCTAATACAAAAAAAAAAAAAAAAAAGGGTCAGGTAATTATTATTTATAATTGTGACAAAAAATTCCAAAATTAGACAAGGTGTGTGTGTGTGTGGGTGGGGGGGGGGGGTATTGAACCAAAAATGGGTCCTAATTTTTGGGGTCTAATAGTTATTATTAGTAATGTGACAAAAATTGACCCAAAAAATAAAATAAAATATCCGAGTTAGTTGAGTAGGTGATCTTCCGAATGAGGAGTCTCAGGTTTGAGAATCCTAGCATATTTTATTGGTCGAGTTTGTCGCATGAGGTTTGTCCAGTGGCGTTGACTCATGCAGTGAAGGGTGGTTAGTTGAACATAATTCATAGAAAAATTATATTATGTATATAGGAAATTGTATGAAGTAGGTCAAAAATTACTTTTCACATGTACTGCGTATAATATTAAATCTTGAATAATTTTAACAAAATTTCTTACTTTGTCACTGAGCTTGTCTAATATGATTTACTTTTCATGTGTGATTTGCGGACTATTATAGTGAGGCGAAATTACAGAAAGTGAGGAAAAAATTGAACCAAAAATGGGTCCTATATTTATTTTTTTGGTCTGATATGATTTTTTACTTTTATTAAAATATTCAATAAAACTATACTCAAGTTACTATAAGTTACAATTCTTATCATATCAATATATATGATAGAAAAAAAATATGTTAAAAAGTTGATAAAATTTCATATAAGTATTTGATTTTCGAAAAGTGAAACACGACAAGTATTTTGCGATATTTACCTTGAAATATATTCCTCTTCATTATTTATTCTCATTAATTAGTTTGCATTCAATTCTTTGTTTATT
The DNA here is from genome assembly GCA_029582545.1 of Solanum lignicaule. Lineage (NCBI taxonomy): Eukaryota > Viridiplantae > Streptophyta > Magnoliopsida > Solanales > Solanaceae > Solanum > Solanum lignicaule. Next base: position 23,972 of record JAJOOF010006354.1, read on the forward strand.
AATCATTGGCAATGATTAATTTTTAAAGAATTTAACAATAGTCTAAAGAGTGCAATTTTTATCGAGTCAGAAAGAAATGAGTAATAGATCGGAGAATTAGGTGTCAAATCCCTCCTGGATCTAGTAGGAGCAAAAGTAGGTAACTTAGATAAAGAATAGTTGATAGAGACGTTAGATCTGGAAAAAGCACCTGGTCAAATATCTTATCCTCTATTCCATTTGATGGTGATGTTAATTCCTTCCTTACTATTAGTCAATATTACCTAAAAAATAAATGTCATTTTCTTATTTTTACCTTTAATTGTATAGTATGCTTTTCTAATCACATAAATTTCATTAAAATTGTGCTTTTTTTTAAACTACAAACTATAGAAGTATTTTTGTAAGCCACCATGCAAACTACACCAGAATAATTCCAAAAGAAATAATATTAGCTACTTGAGTTTGGGGAGGATTAATTAGCACAAAACAAGAACTAATAATGAAACCTCAATTAAAATTTGTTTGTCTGATTTCAATTTGATACGAAACTTAAGAGTAAAACAAAAACTTTTGAATCTTTTTGTCTTAAACTAAAAACATAAGTAATGTATCCGAATATCTTTTAATCTTATATTTTAAGTATGTCGTGTGAAAAATTGAAATCAAAGAGTTGTCAGGAAAAGGAAAGAGTCACTCCTTTCCAAACAAAATAAAAATGAAAGTAAGACAAACAAGTTAAAACGAGACAGTAATGAACCTTGAATGAATAAAACAAAGAATTTAATGAGGAAATCTAACTAATTATTAATAAAACAACAGTAAAATGTCTATACAAGAAAAAAAAAAAAAAGGTTTCCTCTAAGCTTCTTAGTGATCACAATTCAGGCTGTAAATTTGCAGCTGGTGCTCAATCAATGATAGCAAAAAATCAATGTGTCATAATATACATGAGTAATATATAACTCTTAAAGAAAAAATTTGACCTATATGTTGCTCGGATCCTTCAAAATGATCTTCAAAGTTATGTATTCTTGAAGGATCTGACACGAGTGTCATACCATCTTTTAAGGGTCTGAGCAACATAGACGCTAACTAGTCATTTTTGCCATTCCATACGGTATTCATGTAATGGAGTTGGAGACTTTAGTGCAAACCATCTCCGTGTTAAATCTTTTAAACCATTATCATATACCTCGCAAAACTTCAATGGCCAACCTTTAGGCTCAACCGGACTAAATCCTAGTCCTGGGGTTCGATCCTTTGAGCGTGGGTTCAATTCTTTAGTCCAATCAATAACATAAGCTGATACCCTTCTCCTAAATTTAGCCTTAAACTCAGGCCAAGCTTGAAACTTGTAGTGATTCACCGCCATATCATGAACACTCATTTTCTTTCCCCTATACCTTTTATTCAATATGAAATGATGAATCATATTGAGCAAAGAGTGATGAACCGCGTCCAAGAATACAATAGACTTGTGTCTGTTCTCGAACTTTCTTCTGCAGTTGTATCCTTGTGTCACTCCTGTTATCGGATGAGTGTTCATATTTGATGGTCCAAATTCATAACACGGGATACTAATTTCCCCGACTTGTCTCTTGTCAACCAATGGATCTTGTATATTCTTAGGATTTGGTAACAAAGAATGCAATAGAGATTCAGATGGACGCGATAGATTAGCCCATAAAGGTGAATACACAAATTCGTCCACATCAATGTACATCATCCAAGAACAAGAATCCTTAGCATAAATTGTACTATGCGAAAAACCGGCTTCTTGAGTTTTAGGCCATACCCAAAAATAAGTTTTCACATCATAGCCATCATGAACAAGCTCGTCGACAACTTTTTCTAGATCATCATCACTAGCATTGTCGTATAACACGAATTTTTCAACACCTATTTTTGAATGATACAATACCCATTCTTTTAAGAATTTACCAACATTGTACACCATGGTACATGCACAAAGACGAGCTTTCTCTGACTTCTTGTTAGTTGCCAGTTTTCGTGGTGCATTGTAATAAGACACAGAAGGTACAACCATTGGAACAGGAAGTAAAATTTCGAGAGAGATTGATACTCCCTCTCCTTCCATAACAGTTGGATCAGGGCGATTACATCGAAAAACTTCTTGTATTGAACTCGTTACGTTGGTTCTAATTACCTTATTACCCTCATACCCAAAAATACAGCTAAATTCATTGGGTTCTCTGTTAATTCCTTGACGATTATTCACCCCTTTAACAAACAAAACAATGTCCTCATCTGTTGTTAGAGAATCGTAAACGAGAAACGTCCACCTTAACAGCTCCGGCATTGTTGATATCATGGTAACATTTCGATTTTCGGTTGATTTCATCAATATGGGTGGTTTAAATGGCAATCTCCGGCGAGCTCTCTTTGGAAACTCGCACTTGAACATAGACCGAATCGGAAAATGGAGCTCCCCTGCAGGAAAAGCAGGGGAAATCTCCCCTGTTCCGTATAAACAAATGTAAGGATCGTGATGAGAAATTACATGAGTATAATCCGGAGAAACAATAACGAAAATTTCCCAATCAGGCATTAGAATCGATACAGATGAAATTTGACCACGTAACGGAGAAATTTGAAATGGAGTTATAGGTGAAGAGATATTTTCATGAATAACGAGGTTATCAGATTTTTTTGATGAAATAGTAATGGCGATTTTCGGGGGTGGGGGTGGGGAGGAGATAGTAATGGTGGTGATTTTAGGTGGTGGTGGTGGGGGATCAGAAAGTCGGAGATAATTGTTATCAAAGGAGGAGGAGGAGACGGAGGAGATAGAATCACGAAGGTAAAGGTGATACAGAGTAGCAAAGAAGAAAATCGAAGTGGTAATGAAAAAGAAAATCGTAAGGATTTTTCCGGCCATAATAACTCAAAAGATGAGAATTTGGAAGATGATAATACCAGAAGATCCAGTAGGAGCAAAAGTAGGTAAGTTAGGTGAAAAAAAGAGAATTTTGCTGATACAGATAGATCAGGATAGAAGAGAGTAATAATAATAAGAGGCCTTAGATATATACACATACACATCATCATAATAGTGTAAAGTATTGTATTCTTAAAAGATATTAAAAGTTTAACTTTACATATTAATTGATATTAATAACATTTATAAAAGAAAGAAAATGCATTGTAGATAGTAAAATGTTATTCATTTGCTTACCTAGATTTAGTTTGGATGTTGTTGTAAGAACTTCATTTATTAGTACGAAGATTTGAATTATTTAATTCAGAGTTACAAAATATTTCTAATAAAAGTAGATAGATTTGTTTTCTTTCTTTTTCTATTTAAAATATGTACCTTTCTTTTAATTCGTTATTAAATTTTTTTGGTGGCTCAAATTTTAGGGGCCTAAATCAAACAATTTACTAGCCTCACCCTAAGGCACACATGTTCGTAGAAAGCACATGTTCGAATATTATTTGATGTGTTACTAACCTTCCTTTTAGTCAATATATAAAAAAAATTAGGGAAAAAGGACAAATATATCCCCGAACTATCGTAAATGGTATGCAAATACCCTTCGTCATACTTTTGGAACATTGGTGCTCCTGCCGTCCAAAAACTTGAGCATATATACCCTTTATACTAATGGACATACACGTGTCATAATCTTATCCGCTGACCGACATTTATTAAATATCAGATCGACGGATAAGATTGCGCCACGTGTCCCTATTTAGTCTTCCGTTTGAGTGAAGGGCATATATGCTCTAGTTTTTAGACGGCAGGGTCATCAATGTCCCAAAAGTATGACGGAGGGTATCTACATACCATTTACGATAGTTCTGGGGTATATTTGTCCTTTTTCCCAAAAAATTAATGTCTTTTTTTTTAATATCTAATAACGATTAAACTTAAAAATCAAGTGTTTAGATTGTTATATATAGGAAGATTCATACAGGAGGGGGCTTGGCCTTACCACCGAATATAACACAAGGATAAAGTAATAATGAACCCACTATTTAAATTTATTTGCTTGATTTTGATCTAACACAAAATGTTAAAAGATAAAAAGACTTTCGAATCATCTGATCTTAAACTAAAAACTTGTTGAAATGTACAAATATATTTTTTAATATTGTATTCTATACATCAATCAATTCTAACTCGTCATCTTTGCCATACCATAGGGTAATGTATTCGATTTGGAGACTTTAGTCCAAACCATCTCCGTGTCAAATCTTTTAGACCATTATCATATACCTCGCAAAACTTCGATGGCCAATCTTTAGGCTCAATCGCACTAAATCCTAGTCCTAGGGTTCGATCATTTGAACGTGAATTCAATTCTTTAGTCCAATCTACAACATAAGCCGATACCCTTCTCCTAAATTTAGCCTTAAATTCAGACCAAGCTTGGAACTTGTAATGATTCAATACCATATCACGAACATTCACTTTCTTTATCCTGTATCCTTGTTTCAGTATGAAATGATGAATAACATTGCGCAAAGAGTGATCAATAGCATCCAATAATACTATAGACTTGTGTCTATTCTCTACCTTTCTTCTACAGTTGTATCCTTGGGTCACTCCCATTATAGGATGAGACTTCTTGTTTGATGGTCCAAATTCATAACACGAGATGGTAATTTCCCCAATTTGTCTCTTATCAAGTGACGAATCTTGTACATTCTTGAGATTTGGTAACAGAGAAGGTAATAGAGATTTCGATGGACGGGATAATTTAGACCATAGAGGTGAATACACAAATTCATCCACATCAATGTACATCATCCAAGAACAAGAATCCTTAGCATAAATTGCACTATGAGAAAAACCAGCTTCTTGAGTTTTAGGCCATACCCAAGAATAAGTTTTAACATCATATCCATCTCTAACAAGTTCATCGACAACATTGTTTAAATCATCGTCACTAGCATTGTTGTATAGTACGAATTTTTCAACACCAATTTTCGAATGATATAATACCCATTCTTTTAAGAACTTACCAACATTATACACCATAGTACATGCACAAACACGAGCTTTCTCTGACTTCGCGTTACTTTTCAATTTCCTTGGTCTAGTGTAATACGCCACAGAAGGTACAACCACTGGAACATGTAGTATAATTTCGAGAGAGACAGATATCCTCTCTCCCTCAAAAACAGTTGGATCAGGACGATTACATCGAAGAACTTCTTGTATCGAACTCGTTACATTGGTTCTAATTACCTTATTACCCCCATACCCAAAAATACAGTTAAATTCACTAGATTCTCTATTAATCCCTTGACGATTATTCAACCCTTTAACAAATAAAACGACGTCGTCGTCCGTTGTTAGTGAATCATAAACGAGAAAAGTCCACCGTAACATCTCCGGCGATGTCGCCGGCGCCGGCGTAATATTCCTATTTTCCGACGTTTTCATCAATTTAGGTTGTTTAAACGGCAATCTCCGGCGATCTCTCTTCGGAAGCTCACACTTGAACAAAGACCGGACCGGAAATTGAAGCTCACCGGCGGGAATCGCCGGCGAAACTTCCCCTGTTTCAAATTTACAAATATAAGGATCGTGAGGAGAAATTAGATGAGTATAATCGGGCGAGAAAATAACGAATACTTCCCAATCCGGCATTAGAATCGATACAGATGAAATTGAATCGGGTAATAGTGAATTCACCGGAGATACAGGTGAATAGATATTTTCATGAACTGCAAATTTTTTGATATTTTTCGAAGAGATAGTAATGGTGATTTTGGGTACGTCGTTAATGGCGGAGATAAAATCATAATGGTAAAGATGATACTGAGTAGCGAAGAAGAAAATTGAAGTGATAATCAAAAGTGAAGTGATCTTACGAACTTTTCAAGTCATATCAAACGTTACTCAGCTTTATTTTATAATTCAGAAGTCATTCAACAATAATCAATAGGTCGCACATATATAAGAAAGAGAAGGATTCCTAATTAGAATTAAAGTAGGAAATTCAAATTCTTAAGGGAAAAGGAATTGGAATTATTGTTGGTTAATGATTTGTTTTATTATTTCCTAATCATTGTTTGAGACTAATTATGATTTTGATTAGACAGTGGTGAGAAATAATAGTATGTAATATGTTTATCAATTAATATATTTCAATTTTAAAATGAGTAGGTGTCATTCAACAAAACGATAGTGGTGATGAATTTATTATTAAAATAAACTAGTTATTAGCGATAGAGTTATGATTTTAATTTTATGTGTTCTGAATTTTAAAATGATAACTTCAAATAGTACTAAATAAGTTCTTGTTGTTCATCTTGTATTCCTAAGATAATTAGAACAAAACTTTGAAGAACTTGGTAAGACACAATAAAGTTTAAGAACATTTTCACAACTAGAAAATTAAAACTAGTATAGAAACTAGAATCAGAAACAGATTAGAACAAATATACAAAATATTTTTTCTTAAAGAAGAATTGTTGTCAATCTGTGTTTAAAGAATCTTACTGATTTCAACAAACTTTGCAGAAACACGAAGTTACCAAAGTTTAATGAACCAATGAAGAACAGAAGAACATAAATTAATCCACAAATCTAAAATCTGTAACACATACCAGAATTTGGAAAAACAGAAAGAAGATCAAGCCCACTGAATGCACAGTGTCCCCTTAAGGAAATTATTCTCCTCTAGTATCCGAGGTTTGATTTGGAATATGTCCTCCCAGGATAGAATGATCTCAATCACCAGTGTATTGATACCCAAAACGCTGGTGTCAGCGAGCCACTCAACGGCAGTAAAGTACACTTAGAATACTAGATTTAGTAGTAGAAGAAGAAGTCCAGAAATTGGTTCCATTAAAATGAGAGGAAATTCCTCAATTTATAAAAAATAGAGGGTAGTGTGAAAAGGTTCTTATTGTGCCTTACCGGAAAGGTCACAAACCTTTGAAAAGTCACAATCTTTCGGAAAGGTCACCACCTTTCATAAAAGTCACAACTTTTCATAAAAGTCACAACTCTTCATAATAGTCGCAACTTTTCATCAAAGTCACAACTCTTCATAAAAGTCGCAACTCTTCATTTTCCA